>BSBK01003385.1:1542500-1768256 GCA_027943335.1 Chamaecyparis obtusa
ACAAATGATCAAGTGGGTATCTCTAAAATTACCGCCATAATCTCGCACATCTTCTCATCTTTCTAACCATACAAGTTTTTCAATTTTTGGACAACACTAACATAGTGAAATTTAATTTTCTTTACCAGTGTCTTGACAAGTCTCACAAACATATGTCTACCATTTTTTTAATAACTTTTGATGTACTTGACCAATTGCCAAAAAAATTACATATTACTGTTCTACACTTGAATCTATACGCTTTAAAAAAAAGAAGATTGTATTTTCAATTATTTTGATGCAAGTTATGCCCAACGCACAAACATGTACCATATTTTCAAGATGCGGTCACTTCAAAAAATCATTACAAAAAAGTACTCAACAGAAAATTATGAAAAAATACACAACTTTAGATCTCACTCTTACTTACCATCCTACCAAATGATTTTTCAATTTATTAAATCTAACTATATCTTTTGTTGAGTGCACATAAATAACTATGTTATATTTTTCTAAAAAAATCAGGAATAATTTTTTGTGCACGAAGGGTTTGACCTTTTTAATCTTATTCCTTTTTAAAAAACTTTAGTATTTTAGAAACTAGATTCAGAGTACTACAATTATTATTCTTTACACATCTTCTAATTTTGAGTGCAAGACTATTTAATTTCTCTTTGAAGTTTAGGTTGACCCGATTTCAGGAAAAAAAGTGGCCACTTATGCCCCTTTTTTTGAACACCATCTTGGTGCACTTACCTAGAAAACTAAACTTAAAAAAAAGATATATTAAATATTTTATATTAAGATAAAATAATTCAATAGATATATATAAATACCAAATCTATATTAATGGATAAAAAAAAAAATATTAAAATTTATGGTATACATTCTAAATAGTTAATAATAGAATCAAACTAAATTAAAAAAAATATTCTTAGGTGAATGTATTTACCATATCTATATATATATATATTTTCAAAAGTGGGTTAACCACCATATATTATTATTTATATTAACTAGTTCAAGGGCTCATCTGGGAAAGAACCATGAAGAAAACCCAGACTCTGTGCCCGAATACAATAAGCAAATAACCTATCAATCTGTCCTACTGCCAAAAAATGCTAAGATGTCGACAATATAAAATCATCTCCTTATGAAAATGAAGGTCCTTAAATAGATAGTAAGGACAAAAGTAATTACATTTTACTAATAACATGAATGCATTAGGAGTAAACCCCATGAACTTAATAGTGGTCCCTACTGATATATACATATCCAATCCACAAACCGATGCATTAAGATGCTAAACCCGAGGCCATTGCAAAATATAAAAACATGGATGACTGCTTTGTATGACCTCGAGAACTTCATATCATACACCATAGAGGATGCAAAATCACCAACCACTAGCACTCGCTTTAGCTGATTTGGGTCGATGCACCAAATTGTACTGGTCATCCCATTCAAAATCCAAAAAACATCCTCTGTTGCAGCCAAAAAGAGTTTGTACCCAAAATGTAGCAAAATTCCAAAGTGCCTAGAAATGGAATCTGAAATAGCCAAAATGGCCAAAATGGTGACACCATATAAGTAGGAGGAGAAAAAATTGGTTATGGAAATACAACCCATCATAATTTTCTTGGCATCTTCATACAATAACAAAATGAAGCCACTAAAAGACCTCCAAATCTATTCTTCCATGAATGATGCTTGAGTGATAGATAAAAATCCCATTCTGAGCCAAATCATCAATGCGGGCCAGAAATTTCTCCTCCCACTCTTCTGGCTTCTACCTAATCCTAAGATTCATGGAAGCAATTCACTATGATACTTCCTGCAACCTTTCTTCACTATATCAGATGGGTTGAGAGAAATGAAATTCAAGTCATGTTTTAAAAGATCTCAAACAAGGGAATTAAGTACAATGTCAACATACTCATATGCTTGAAATCACATCATATTAAATATAAAGAGAAATCTGCCCACTTGGTGTTAAGAGTACTTCATCGAACCACAACTGTATTCAATTTCAACCACGTGGCCATATAAATAAAAAATAAAAACTGCTTGTGATTTGAGGATTTCATAATAATGATGTATACGGTATTCGAGTGATGAAATGTAATAAAAAAATAAAATGACATAATGTCCACAATGGTGCTCAATAAATCACACAAGGAATAAATTAAAGGACCTGATCAACATTATAAACATGAAATCATGACAGGGGTTGGCATAGTACTGTGGATAACCATTTAATAAAAGCCCAAAGATTTATCCAAGTTAATCAGAATGTCAAGTGAATTATTCTCATGAATGAATTGAGCAGGGTCAAGAGAATCAATTGAAACTTAGGATCAATAGGGCTTTTCCACAACTTTTCAAAGTATTTCTTCCAAGTGGAAACATCAAGATTAGAGTACCACACAGTATTGACATGGCCGATGATGGAATCACTATAATCAATAACGATGTAAATGTTTTTAGCTTTTAGTCTGGTTATAATGGTTCCATCCAGCCACTTAATATTCAAAAATATGTTGGATTCAACATGGCGAGTAGTAGGAATGTCCTTGCAGGCCTTAATAATCATATTATAGGTTCTTTTTTGAGACAGGGGAAAGTTAAATTTGAGTCTAAGCTCATCCTAGTCAATGAGCCTATCATGCTCAAATATATTAGCAAACTAAGTGATACCAATGGTAGACCAATGCTTGGCAGAGCAACCTTGGGAGAGGACAAGGGGCTTACCAGATAAATGCAAATTTCACCAAATGGATCTTTCACCATAGAGTTGTTTATCATCATGAAAGTTCTTGTTTGTGATATATTGTCTAACATGGTTCTAGGCTTTCCAAATGGATTTGAAGACAACAGAGCCTTGAACTTCAATTGGAAAATTTTCACAAATCAAATCGCAAAAAGGCAAGTTTTTCCAGGACTTAGCATTCTTAGGGAAACCCCTTTCAATATTACTCCTAACAAGAACTTTCCAAGGATCATCCCCAGCCAAAGAGTGAAAGATCCATTTGGCGGCAAGTGCTAAGCCCCCAATTTTAAGGTCCTTCAATCCCAGACCCCCAAGGAGCTTGTCAATATGACACCACTCCCATTAAAAATAGTGATCATAATATATATAATAATTTAATAGCTCTACATGTTTTTTCTAAATAATGACAAGTAAAATTAGTCACAATAATTAATTATAATTTCTTCATTATTATAATTATAGTTATATTAATTTATATTAAATAGAATTATACTTAATAAAATATAATAAATTTATTAAATTCTAATTATATTTCACAATATAATAAAATTTGATTACTAAACTAAAAGGCAAGTATAATTATAGTTGTAACAATAATTTTTTTAATTTAATAAATAATTAAAAATATATAAAATTATAATTAACTTAAATTGTAAAATAATCTTTCTTATAATTAATTTTAGTGTTAATTATTTAGGCAAAATAACTATTTTTCATAGAGTACACAATTGAAATATATATTAAAATAAATTCATAAATATTCAATATTTTATAATATTAAAAAATAGAGGTAAAAAAACTATTTTTTCATAGAGTACACAATTGAAATATAATATCAATATTATATTGTTATTATATTGAATTTAAATTTATATAATATATATTAAAATAAATTGAAAAATATTCAATATTTTATAATATTAAAAAAATAGCCAATATTGTTTAATATATTATGACACAAATTACATATCATAAAATTGAGTAAAATCCTAAAAAACTTGGTACAATTTTTTTTACTAAAAATCCTAAAAAAACTCAAAGGTATTCCTAAAAAGCGGTCTATAAGACCTCAAATGTATTAGCCAATCATATCATCAAAAACTAATTTTCACAATTTATAAACTCAAAAAACTACATTTACACTATAGAATATATAAAATATATGTTATTTTTAACAAAATAAGAAATTTTCTAAATTGTAATTGGTGCAACGAATTAGTTTTAATCACTCGTTAATGGAAGAAATCCATAAAGTGATGCAATAGTACTTGCTTAGCCTACTGACAAGTACTAATAACATGTTAATGCAATAATGATAGTGGTTATCGTTATCGTTATTAACATGTATCAATACCATGTTAATAACGATAACGATAACCATTATCGTTATCATAAAAATATGGTTGTTATAAACTATTATTAGCATTGTCGACCAGTGTATTTACGTGCGGTCATGACCCTACATGGCATAAGCCATGTATGGTGATGCCCCTATGTAAGCACACCCTTCATCATAATATCAATATATATGAGATATCAATGCTTGTTGTGATGATCAATCAATAACAGTGGAAATTGTATTATCACAGCAAGCATATGATACTAGTAATTTTGCATTATTAATATATATCCATCTCAGCAATATTATATTCAGACTGAGATAAATTATGGAAACTATAAGATTAAAGACTATTGATTTTCTCTATCATAGATCCATATTCCTTAACATGGTATTAGAACCTAACTGGTAGAGAATAATATAGATAGTGAATTCTTGATTCAGAATATCAGATTTACATTCAAATTTAAAGAAAGAACAATCATGGTGAATAGTGTTATAGTGGAGGATAGACTCCAAGGCACCTCCAACTTTGAATCATGGAAAATTTGAATTATAACAATTCTTCAAGAACTTGAATTGGATTCATATATAGAAGAAGACAAAAGTATGCTCGAAGATGAACTAGAGAAAACAACATGGAATAGTTGCAATAACAAGGCCAAGAAGATAATTATTGGCGTAGTTAAAGATCACATTCTTCCAACCATAGACAAATTAACAATGGCTTATGAAGTGTTCAAAACCATCCAAACCACATATGAGATCAACAATGCAAGACGATTGCTTACCTTAAAACAAAAACTCATGAATATCAAAATGAATAAAGGGGAAACAATTACATCATATTTTTTGAGAATTTCTAAATTAAGAGATCAACTTTCAACCATTGGAAATAATGTAGATGATCTGGGACTATCCCTAATTGCTCTTAGAGGGTTACTAATCTCTTGGGAATCCTTTATCCAATGCATTAGCAATCGACCATCACTATCCAAATTTGATCAACTTAGAAATGATTGCACTCAAGAAGAATCTTGACTAATCTCAAGAGGGATAGCTCCAAATAAAGAGGGAGAAATTCAAGCACTATGTGCTAATACAAACAAAAAAGAAAAAAAGAAGTTTAAACGAAAGAGAGGAAATAATAATCAACATTACAAAAATAGAGACCTCTCTAAGGTCTAATGCTACAAGTGTGATAAGTTTGGTCACACTCATAGGTTCTATCCGAAAAGGAAGAAAACTCAAGAAACCATAGCGAAAGTCAAAGAAGTGGAGAATTCTCTATTTTTCATAGCCTTATCAAGTGAACTAAACTCAAATAAAAGCACTTGAATAATCGATAGCAGAGCATCAAGACATGTAACCGGATTTAGAGACCAGTTTGAAACTCTTGAAGGACACTCAACTGAAGAGGTCACAATTGGAGACGATTCCACCTATCCTGTGAAAGGAATTGGGACTTGTTCAATTAAATTAAGAACCAAAGTTACATTGCAATTAAAAGATGTTCTATTTGTACCAAGAATCAAGAGAAATTTGGTCTCTATCTCAGGTCTAGTTGATCAAGGATATTGTGTCACCTTTCATGAAGATAAAGTTCTACTTTGGCCTAAAAATTCTGACATTAAGAATGCTATTTCTATAGGCTCTAGAGATTGCATTTTATACAAACTATGTAATGATCAAAAAAACTTGCACTAAGTCATGAAGTATCAAATTGTAATGAAATTTGGCATAAAATATTAGGTCATCTTTGATATAGTGCCCTACCTAGTATAAGAAAGATCACCATAAGATTACCTCATCTAAAAACTGAACATACTAGAATTTTTAAAGGTTGTGCCCTAGGAAATAACTCAAAAGGGTCTTTTCCTTCAAGTGAACATAAATCAAAAGTTGTACTAGAACTTGTCCACACTGATTTGTGTGGACCAATGTCAATACCCTGAGTAGGGGGATTTTTGTATTACATAATCTTTGTTGATGATTACTCTAGGAAAACTTGGATATATTTCCTAAAACTAAAAGAATCAAATGAATTATTATTGAAATTCAAAGAATTTAAAGCCTTAGTGGAAAATCAAATTGGGAAGAAGATAAAGACTCTAAGATCAGATAATGGGGGTGAATATATCTCTGAAAACTTTTAAGAATTTTGTATTTCTATTGGGATTAAGAGGGAGTGTATAGTACCTTATAATTCTCAATAAAATGGAGTTGTAGAAAGAAAAAAATAGAACTATCATTGAAGCCGCCAAAGCCATGATGCATGATCAAAACATACATATCTCATTTTGGGTTAAAGCATCAAATACATTTGTGTACATCTAAAATAGATGTCCTCATTCAATTTTAGAGAATATAACACCTGAAGAAGCCTTTATAGGGAATAAGTCATACTTAAGTCATCTAAGAATCTTTGGGTGTCTCGTATACATTCATGTTCCTAAAGAAAAGAGGACCAAACTAGAACCCTCCGGGAAGAAAGACATATTTGTTTCCTATAGTGAAACCACTAAAGAATACATAGTCTATATTTCAGGACAGAGATCTATTGAGACTAGTAGAGATGTAAAATTTGAAGAAAATACTACTTATAAAACTACAAAAGATGATCCAATCACAGAATTAGATGAAAATTACACAATTGAGAATCAGAGGGAGAATATCATAGAAGATCATGAACCTCCTGTTGGAAACTGAAATTAAAATAATTGTTATATTGTCATTTATGTCAAACCTTAAATTTGAGACAGTTGCTAGTAAAGTACCATATCTTTTGATTAATGAAGAGGATTTGAAAAGAGGATATAACAAGAGGACCTAGTGAAAGGTTGAGTTACGAGAAAATATAATGGGTACTTGATTAGTTGGCACATTGGAAAGGTAATGTGTTGTTTATCTATAACACTAAGTGAAGAAGTCAGTTGATTTGAAGCATAGAAGAAATGAGGAAAGAAATTATGGAAGCATAGGCTTAATAGAGAAAAAGAGAAGAAATTTAGTTTGAGCTGAGTGATGCTAGTGTCGAATGAGAGCCAGTATAAGCTGAGAAAATTTTAGTGTTGACCAAGCATTAGTAATTATCAAGTAACAAAGAATTAACCGAGTGAAGACAATGTTTTCTGAGAAGAAATTTTTTAGTGATGACCGATTTATCTAGTGATGACTGAGTAGATGAACACAGTATTGGCCGAGTGTCAGTAATTTATAGTTTGTGAAGGAATTTGGATCCCCAGCTGACGTAGTTGAATTCTTGGGATATGTAAAATGTGTTGAAGATAAAGATGAATGACTTGGAACATTCAATGCATGTTAAATTATTTTCTTATGGATTCAAGGAGAAGTTTTGAGAAGTATCTAGAAGGATAAGAAGGAGAACAAAATGATGGAAGAATTCGATGAATCTAACCTAAACCTAACATCTATAGAAGAGATTAAGTGGCAAAAGATTAAGCTACCTAATCAAAGATGTATAAGGATGACCTAGTTGTAGGTTATGCAGTTTGAGAGTATGATGTTATTGATTGGAAAAACTAAGCAAAAGGATGAGAAGAGCTATGAAGAGATTAATAGAGTTGAGGTGATTTCTTGAAGGGATTTTCGAGTAGATCAGAGATGGAGATGACAATGAAGGCCAGCCAATAAATCAAAATATGAGCGTATTAGATTTGTATTTGCAAAGTGAGTTTTATATTTTAGATTAGAACCTACTGTTACTTTCTAACCATTGTATCAGTCAAAATCCTTTAATCAAGGTTGACCTAACAATGGGATGTTCTTAAGTCCTCTAACTAGGCCACTCCTAATAGGGTGATTAAATCCTTTAATAGGGTCACACCTAACAGTGTGTATTATAACATTTAACAGGGTTAGCTTCTCATAGAGCTCACTTTAGAAGAGTGAAAATTTGGTAGCATGTTACTGGTGGTTTTTCCCATATTGGGTTTCCACATTAAATCCTGGTGTCATACTTGTGTGAATGTTATTTGATGTACTATGTTGTTAAAAGTTTTATATTCTGCAAGTTGATTACTTTTGGACAATGGACTACAAGTTTTATGTTATTGATTATATTCTATAGAGGCCGAGTGAATTGCTAAATATATCTAAGTTAGTTGAAGTGTTGAAAATTTCAATTGGTAAATCTGGACTTGAGGATAATTGATTCACCCCCCCCCTCTCAGTTATTCTAAAATCATTATAACAATTGGTATCAAAGTTGTTGGTGCTTATAAGGAAAATTTTTAAAGGTACTTGAAGCTAATGATCAAGATGTACAAAAAGGAGGTACCAAAGCTGAACAAGGAGAACTTCCCTGCATGGAAAAGTTTGATGAAGTTACACCTAGCTAGTATTGGTGATTCGGTGAAATATTATGTGGAACATGATTATGTACCTATTGTTGCACCTATGACAGTTGAGGAGATGAAGGAAAAGCAAGAACACAACCATGCAATGTTGGAAACTGCATCAACCCCAAGTTATCCTAAATTTGAAGACATCAAGGACAGTACTAATGCAAAGCAAATATGGGATACACTGGAAGCTATCTATGGTGGAGACACAAATGTGCTGAGAGCCAAATATGAAATCTTGAGAGGTAAGTTTGATGAAATGAGAATGTTAGAAGGTGAAACTATTATTTAATATTATGCTAGAGTTAAAGAGGTAGTAAATGCTATTAAAGGAGCTAATGGAAATATTAATGATGAAACTATTATTAACAAAGTTTTGAGAACCATACTTCTTATTTATATTATTAGAGTTTCTACAATACAAGAACTAAGATGTGCTCCTAGTAACAACCTAACCTTGGAAGCTCTTGTTGGTAGGATTACTATTTTTGAGGTGTCAAAATTTGATAATTTCACTACTCATAATATTGAATCTGCATTCAAGTCTCAAATGGTTCTTCATAAGTCTAAGAAAGGAAAAGAAAGATGTGTGAATAGTGATAGTGATAGTGACAATGACACTTTTGATGATGATCTAGATGATCTTGAGGTACTTATGGCCAGAAGGCTACCAAGAGGAAAAGGAAAATTTAAAGGTAAACTTCCTATAATCTATTTTTCATGTAACAAAGTTGGCCATATTACAACAAGATGCCCTGATAGGAGTGACAAGGATGAAAGAAGGGAAGCAAGTACAAAGACAAAAGGAATGACATAGATCACAAAAGATACAAGGATAAAGGTAAGAAGTCTTGTTATATTGCTAAAGAAGAAATTGATAGTGAATCTAGTGAATCTGATGATTATGATTTAGAAGTTGTTTATGTTGCTATGAAAGATGATTCTGATGAAGATGAGAAAACTGCACTTATTTCATATGTGAGTAAAGGTGATAGATGGAAAATTGATAGTGGTTTCTCACATCACATGACTGGTGATAAAAGTAAGTTTGAAACCCTAAATCATTACAAAGGTAGGAGTGTTAAGTTTGGTAATGATGCACCATGTCTTGTGAAGGGAAAGGGATCAATAAGATTGACTAATAAGATAAGATGTGACAATGCTTATTGGGTTGAAGGTCTTAACTATAATTTGTTGAGTGTTGCACAACTGAACAATACTGGTTACCGAGTTGAGTTTCATCACAAAAAGGATAAGATATTTGATGCCACTGGTGAATTAATTAGTAGTGGAGAATAGACAAGAGGTAATTTGTTCTATCTAGACCTATCTAAAGAAACATGTTTGTTTGCACAATTTGATGATGTGTGGTTATGGCATAAGAGGTTGTGTCATGTGAACTTTAACAATTTGGTAAGAATTAGTAAGATGAAAAGAGTTAGAGGTTTACCAAAATTGAAGAAACCTAATAATGTGATGTGTAAACAATGTCAATTGGGAAAAATGACGAAGTCTAGTTTCAAGAGCAAGACATATACTTTTGATGATATTTTGGAATTAGTTCATACTGACCTTTCTAGACCTATTAGTGTGCAAAGTTACTATGGTGATAAATATTTCATTTTGTTTGTTGATTACTATTCTAGAATGATGATTGTGATGTTTCTTAAAGAAAAATCTGATGCCTTTTAGTTGTTTAAGTGGTATTTGGAAAAAAATGAGAAAGAAATAGGTAAAATCTTGAAATGTCTTAGATCTGATAGAGGAGGAGAGTTCATATTAAATGAGTTCAACATATTCTACAATGATAGAGGAATAAAGAGACAAATGTATGCACCAAGGACACCTCCATAGAATGGTATAATAGAGAGAAGAAATAGATCAATCATGAATTGTGCTAAAACACTGATGATAGAGAAGAATGTTGCACAAAAGTATTGGAGAGAAGTTTTAAGTATAGCTATCTATACCTTGAACCAAGTACAAATCAAGAAAGGTACAAATGCTAAACCTTTTGAATTATGGCATGGTTATGCACCTAATGTGAAATACTTTAAAGTCTTTGGAAGAAAATGCTATATACTAAAGGACAATAGGAATGGAAAACTTGATGCTAAAAGTGATGAAGGCATATTCCTAGGTTATTCCACTAAGAGAAAACCTTAAAAGTGTTTGAATTCTAACACTAACAAAGTTGTGGAAAGTGCAAATGTTAGAGTTGATGAATATGCAGAAAAGAACAAAACCTGGACACTAGTGCCTAAACTAGAGGACAAGAATGTTATTGGAACAAAGTGGGTGTTCAAAAATAAGTGGAATGAACATGGAGCAGTCACAAGGAACAAAGATAGATTGGTATGCAAGGGATATGCACAGGAAGAAGGCATTGACTATGGGGAGACATTTTCCCCAGTTGCTAGATTGGAAGGAGTGAAAAATCTACTTGCATATGCAACTTACAAAGGATTCAAAGTGTATCAAATGGATGTCAAATCTGCATTTCTAAATGGAATACTGGAAGAAGAAGTATACATTGAACAACCAAAAGGATTTTTTGAACCAAGCAAGAAGAACATGGTTTGTAAGCTACAAAAACTACTGTATGGATTGAAACAAGCCCCTAGAGCATGGTATGGGAGATTGCATAATTACTTGATAAAGATTGGATTTGCAAGAACAAATGACAACAACAATCTGTACTTGAAGACTGAGAAAGGTAAAGGGATATTGTTAGCATAAATATTTATTGAAGATATCATATTTGGAGGACAAGATGTCCTATGCCAAACATTTGTAAATGAGATGCAAACTAAATTTGAGATGTCTATGTTTGGAGAGATCAAATTCTTTGTTGGATTACAATTTTATTAGATGAAGAAAGGTATCTATATTACACAATCTAAGTATATCAAGGAGATACTGAAAACCTTTGGCATGGAGGAATCTAGACCAATAAGTACACCCATGGCTACTCGATAGAAACAATCAAAGAATGATGATACAACTTAAGCGAATCAAACCTTGTACATGTCTATGATTGGAAAGCTACAATATGTTGTTCACAGTAGATCAAATACTGCATTAGAAGTTGGGATTATTACAAGATTTTCTGCTAATCCTAAGGAGAATCACATGATGTCAGTGAAAAGGATACTAAGATATCTGAAAGGAACAAAGGATTATGGACTGTATTACAAGAAGAATGAAAAGTTTGAACTAAAGGTTTACGCTGATGCAGATTGGAAAGGAAATGTGGATGATAGAAAGAGTACAAGTGGTGGCACATTCTTTTTAGGAAAGAGATTAGTCTCTTGGACAAGAAAGAAATATAATTGCATTTCCCAATCTACAGTAGAAGCTGAATATGTAGTAGCAATAGTTAATTGTTTAAATTTAGTGTGGATCAAGCAATTGTTGAAAGGTATGAAGGAAGAAATTACTGAGTTGGTTGTTATTTTCTATGATAACACAAGTGCTATCAATATATCAAAGAATCTTGTGATGCACACTAAGACTAAGCATATTGCTATCAAGTATCATTACTTGAGAGAGCTAGTTCAAGACAAGGAAGTGAGATTGGAGCATGTGAATACAAAGGAACATTTAGCAGATATATTCACGAAGGCATTACCTAAGGATTCTCATGAGTATTAAAGAGGTAAATTAAGGGTGATTCCCCTAACCGAGGCTACCTAGAATCATATAGGAGCATTGCATCAAATGTACTAATTAGAATATTTGACAAAATGATGCAAAGGAGGTCACACTTCAGGATTTGCCTAAAGTTGTGAAGATTAAAGTACACAATGTTGATTAGTCATAAGCAAGATGACAGAGGGAGTATAAAGTTTAGAGAACTGACATTAAGATATATACATAGTGAAGATGAATGTCTTTGGCATTGTTTTCAAAGAGGGAGAGATTTAGTGAGCCAGAGTGAAAGATACAAAAAATTATTCATAAGGAGTTTCCCTAAGCAAAGAGTGAGAGATTGAATAAGATAAGGGAAAGATTTAGTAAACTGATGAACAAACAAAAATATAACTTTTTGGATTGTATGGTGACTATGCATATGGAGTTTATGGTAGTGCATGTGGTGTTGCCATCATGCCAAAGAGGGATATTGTTGGAAACTAAATTGAAACAATTGTTATATTGTCATTGATGTCAAACCTTAAATGGTGAGACAGTTGCTATCTAGTAAAGTACCATATCTTTTGATTGATGAATAGGATTTGAAAAGAGGAGATAACAAGAGGACCTAGTGAAAGGTTGAGTTATGATAAACTATAATGGGTACTTGATTAGTTGGCACATTGGCAAGGTAATGTGTTGTTTATCTATAACACTAAGTGAAGAAGTCAATTAATTTGAAGCATAGAAGAAATGAGGAAAGAAAGTCTAGAACCATAGGCTTAAGCAATCAAAAGAGAAGAAATTTAGTTTAAGACGACTGATGCTAGTGTCAATCGAGAGCCAATATAAGATGAGCAAATTTTAGTGTCGATCGAACGCCAATAATTATTGAGTAATAGAGAATTGACCGAGTGAAGATAGTGTTTTCCGAGAAGAATTTTTTTAGTGATGATCGAGTTATCCAATGATGACCGAGTGGATGAACACAGTATTGGACGAGTGTCAGTAATTTGTAGTTTGTGAAGGAATTGAGATCCCCAGCCGACATAGTTGAATTCTTTGGATATGTAAAATGTGTTGAAGATAAAGATGAATGACTTGGAGCATTTAATCCATGGTAAACCATTTTCTTATGGATTCAAGCAGAAGTTTTGAGAAGTATCTAGAAGGATAAGAAGGAGAAGAAAATGATGAAAGGATTTGATGAATCTAACCTAAACCTAAGATCTACGGAAGAGATTAAGTGAAAAAAGATTAAGCTACCTAATCAAAGAGGTATAAGGATGACCTAGTTGTGGGTTATGCAGTATGAGAGGATGATGTTATTGATTGGTGAACCTAAGAAAAAGGCTGAGAAGAGCTGAACAAAGTTGAGGTGATTGCTTGAAGGGATTTTTGAGAAGATTAGAGATGGAGATGACAATGAAGGCCAGTTAGTAAATCAACATATGAGCGTATTGGATCTGTATTTGCAAAGTGAGTTGTATATTTCAGATCAGGACCTACTGTTACTTTCTAACCATTGTATCAGTCAAAATCCTTTAATCAAGGTTGACCTAACAGTCATTTGTAAACCCTTTTAATCAAGGTGACATTCTAATGGGATGTTCTTAAGTCCTCTAACCAGGCTACTCCTAACAAGGTAATTAAATCATTTAACAGGGTCACACCTAACATTATGTATTGTAACCTTTAACAGGGTTGGCTTCTCATAGAGATCACTTAAGAAGAGTAAAAATTTGGTAGCATGTTACTAGTGGTTTTTCCCATGGTGGGTTTCCACATTAAATCCTGGTGTCATACTTGTGTGAATATTATTTGATGTGCTATGTTGTTAAAAGTTTTATGTTTTGCAAGTTGATTACTTTTGGACAGTGGACTCTAAGTTTTATGTTATTGATTATATTCTATAGAGACCAAGTGAATTGTTGAATAGATCTAAGTTGGTTGAATTGTTGAAAATTTCAATTGGTACATCTGGACCTAAGGATAATTGATTCACCCCCCCTCTCAGCTATTCTTAAATCATTCTAACACCTCCATCTAATTTTGAGAATACTGAAGTTCCAGTGAAGCAGAATATATGGTTGCTTCCATGGGAGCTCATGAAGTAGTATAGCTAGGAAAGTTACTTGTTGGACTATTTGGGAAACCCTTGAATTCGACCGTGATTCATTGTGATAATCAAAGCTGCATCAAACTTTTAGTAAATCTAGTTTTTCATAATTGAACCAAGCATATAGAAATTCCTTACCATTACATAAGAGATATGGTAGACAAAGATGTTATCAAATTGGTTTACATCAGCACTGAAGAACAAAATGATGACATTTTCACCAAGTCCCTTGCCAAGTTGAAAATAGAATACTTCAGAGGTAAACTTAGTATAACTAAATTATAGTTGAGATTTTTGAGATTGAATCTCAGTCATATGTATCTTATATTCACTAATATTATAATGTAAAATATTGCAATATTGCATTTGTGTGTTATATCATGGAAGGTGATGATCTTTCATGTGATATATGGGTAAGGTTGTTATTGTAAGGTGATGACCTCAAAAATAGTCTGACTTGTTATCAAGATTGAATATATTAATTTGTTGTCCCAGAATGTGTCGGATATCTTGATACTAAAATTGTGATGTTATCACTTAGTGTTGTGATAACGATTATATCATGATTGACTCCATTAAATTATTGTGCCAGATATCATGATATTGAGATTCTTGATTTATTATCATGACATACTACAATAGATTGTTATCCTAAAGTGTGTCAGAGGTCACGTTGATCATTTGTATGTCAAGATGGACTATGTATGTCCAAAAGTTATAGTACCTATGATATTGGAGACTTCATAGTCATCCTAGGATCAAGGTTTTTATCTGATAGACTTCATTTAGTTGTTGTCCTGAAGTGTCAGAGATTAGATAACTTACATTTCTCTGAAATGTAATTTATATACATCATTATCATTATTAACATGTATCGATACCATGTTGATAATGATAATGATAACCATTATCATTATCATATTAACATGGTTGTTATAAACTATTATTAGCATTATCGACTGGTGTATTTACGTAGGGTCATGACCCTACATGGCATAAGCCACATATGGTCATGCCCCTACATAAGCACACCCCTCATCATAATATCAATAAATATGAGATAGCGATGCTTGCTAGGATGATTAATCAATAATAGTGGAAATTGTATTATCACAACAAGCATACAATACTAGTAATTCTGCATTATTAATATATATCAATCTCAACAATATTATATTCGGACTGAGATAAATTATGGAAACTATAAGATTGAAGACTATTGATTTTCTCTATCATAGATCCATATTCCTTAACAAGTAGTGGTAAAGGAGATTTTGGGGGACTATGAGGCTAGTATGATGTTTATTGCTACTTGTATCCCCCCCACCCAAGTGATCAAGGAAGTAGACGAAGTGGGGAGAATGGTCAAGGGTGAAGATAAGGAAGTGTAGAATCCACATGTGGGTGTTGAAGACACCACAAGACTAGGGGTGAATTAATCTTGAATAAAAATTAAACCTTTTTCTGTCATAAACACTTATCAATTATCTATATCCAACTAACCATCGATGAAAGATTTTGCAAAGAACACATAAGCACATGAATACATACTTTTATGTCAAAAACCCAATGTAGGGAAAACCATGGTGAGAGTCACACTCACTATATGAATAGAATTAATTACAATGCTAAATTCAAGGAAGCTCATTGCTCCTGATTTGGACTTGGAGACTAAGGTGCACAACCTTAGGACAAGATAAAAAGGTCTTGGAAGATTGAGATGCATGATCCTAAGGCAAGATACAAGATTGTACAAGATGCCAAAAAAACTAACTGTCTTCTAGAAAACATAGGGAATTGATGAATTGAAAAAATGTAGGATCTCCTAATCATGCCAAACACTCACTACCAAAAACTCTATCAACCATGAAAGATATTACTAATTTTCACATCTTCTCTTATACATTAGCATCACATTAAATTCACATTTAATTTTCACTAAATCCATACTCAACTATAACATCTACTCACCTATATACATCAACTTGGTCATTGATAAACCTCATCTAGGTCAACCACAGTAAGGATAAATAATATTAAACAAATTCCCACTCAATGCAGTCCACCCCAGGAGATAAAGGGAGGCTAATACATCATAACATGTCTCCAAAAATTGATTTAACTTAAGGAAACACAACACAACATCCTCCATTAATGATATCAAATTTAATGTGTAGCATATTAAAATGTGTGTTAACTAGTTGTCCCAAAAACATTCTCTAATGTACATAGTAATGTGGATCTAACCATGACACAGAGAGATCCATATCAACCTCTTAACTCATCCAACAAACATATATGGACCTGTTTACACTTAAAATTGGCTTGATAAATTAATTAAATGTTTATTATTTAATTAATGTTTATTCTTTCTATTACCAAGTAAATTATTTAATTTATTTAGTACATTCACTTATATTCTTCTTCTTATCCTAAGTCCTCTAATTGGTCTTATTAAAGTGATTTAATTAATTTACCATTATACAATCACTATATGACTAAGTCCTTTAGTCCATCTCATAGACCTAGTCACTTGACACATCATTTTGACTAAGATAATTACTTAATTTTAATTATTAATTATTCATATTTATCCTCACTGATGTGTCCTATTTTCAAAGACTATGTGGCCTCATGAGACTTGGTCTCATGACCACATGTCCTCTTTGAACTTAGTCAAGATCACATTCTCTGTTCCTTAGGAGCTACTCTAGCCACCTCAAGGAGTCAAAGGTGACTCATGGGACACTTGTACCAAGAGTTCTCATGAGGAAAATGTCTTCCCACCTTCTTCTCAAGAGTCTTTGTGAGATACTTGACATGTGTCTTTCCCTTCCACCTTGCACTCCCTTTTGTCAATGTAGGAGAAACATCTCTCCTATTCCTCCTCTCACTTTCCAACTAAATCCATATTTCTCTCAACTCCTTCAACTAAGTCAATTTCAGCCCTAGGATCTTTCATCTTTCAATCTCCACCCTTGGATCTTGCCACCTAGGCTTGAGCCCTCTAAAAATCTATAAAAGGAGCCTTCATCCTCCTTTGTGAGCCTAATAGCAATAGTGAATTTGAGCATTTTGGAGCATTTAGAGATCAAGCAATCAAACAATCAAGCAATTTAACATCATTTTGAGCATTTCCATATTATCACATTCATCACAACTTTCATCAACCATCATAACATAAGGATAATTCTAGATTTAGGCTAGTTTTGCATTATCACATTCCACTATCTCCACACTTTGAAGGAATCTAGGGAAAAGGAGCATATTTGTAATTCTGAGAGCTCACAAATTCAAGAATTCAAGGCTAGGAGGACAATGGAGACAAACTACATGGGTGAGTGAAGGTGAAATATTGGTTTAGTTCATTTCTCTTTGTAATATTCATTGTGAAAGTATTTTAGATAGATTTGGTAACTAATTAGTGGTTAGTATTTCATTTCTAAGATATTTGCATACATTTTTGGCACCCACCATGGGGTCAACCTAGGAATTTTAACAATAAAAGTTTGAGTTTTCTGTGAGCAACACCTACATGATTTTTTATATGTATCCATACTCGAAAGTCATGCATACATTCACTCTTTCTACACATCCATTTTATGCCATAACTGTCTTCATTTTCTTGTTATTCCATATTCTTCATGCGCATACATTCACAGTTGTTGTGCTTCTGTTCAGTATATCTGTGCATTTTCATTTCTTGCACATGAATTCATCTTTTATGCGCTTTAATTAATTGTATTTGCGCATTTATAATATACCACACTTTAGTTTACTATTTATGCACATTGATTTACTATAGTTGTGCATTCATTTAGATTCTGTTTAATTTAATTTTCATTGCATTTTGTGTTTAGCTAAGATTTTAACAACTTGTTTCTATCATCTAGTAAATAGGTTGTTTTACAGGATATATTGTTGAATACCCGTCATAAATTACTCACATATTTTCTTGTAAGTTTCTTGGAAGAAAAAGGGGATTGTTAAGGAAACTATAATCTTGTTTGGACTTAAAATATGACATACTTTCTTTTTCATGTGTCTTCTTTAGTGTAGAATAAGTGTTTGTTGTGTCTTGTTGTTGAAGCACTCTATAATCTTAAAAAGTTATAACAACATATCCTCTCCCCTCACCTTTGGGGACTTTGGGTGTCAGAGAAACTGTTATATGTTTTAGAGGGTGGTCTTTGGTGGGAAAAGAGGTACTCACCCCAAGGAACGACTCAACTGATAATAGGATAAAGCCAAGCCTTTCCAAACCGGTATATAAAAAATATCATTGTGATTAGTCTCACAATGAACATGTGTGAATTCATTATGGCAACCAAAATCTCCTCTAGTACTTGTGTGGTGTGTTAAAGTCCCTACATTGCTAAGGTGTAAAAATATTACTTTGAAAAGATTTGGAGAGTCCCCTTAATTGGGAATATGCATTGATCATAGTCACTTAAACGAATGTCCTTACTACATACTTGTTTTTAGTAGCCAAAAACCTTCTATTTGCTAACTCAAGGGGTCACCCAAGCTCGTGAAGACACCTCACATTACTCACAATTTATAGTAGAGATAGAGATTGTTTGGGAAGTAATGACCCATTGAATTTGGAACTTGGTGTGCTAGAGAAGTGAGTGCATTGTAAGGAGGAGACTGTGCATCCAAGTTCCTAGGCTATCCTCTTTGGATAAGCGTGGATGGATTTTATCCAAGTGAGGATTTAATAGATATTATCCTTGCCAACCATAGGATTTGTAAGCGTGTTTGTGCATTCATTCTAGTTTAACTTAAGAATCAATCATTTATGTCTTGTGTGTGTGTATATGCATTTTCTTTCCAGAAAAACCAGAAAAGATAACAACCAAAATCATAAATTTCCCAAAACTTGCAACCAAAATTGAAAATTTGTCCAAACTACACATACATATCATATTGTTGCACATACATTTCATATACCTACGCATACATTTATGACTTTGCACATATACTCATAAACATTGTGCATCCATACTTTTTTTCGGCACATAAATTAAATTGTCCTACACATTTGTTACTCTGCATTCATCACATAGACTATTTGTATGAATCTTGACTTATTGCAAAATACATTTTCAGATACCGATTTTCGTCTTCTTCCTGATTCTAGAAACTTTGGACATCTTCAGGACATTATTACCCAGTTTAAACATTCTTTTCATAATTTTATCATCTTTTCATCTATCCATATCTTTCTAAATAAAATTTCTTAGTGTTGATAATCACCATATAAACATCAAAATCTCTTTGTGAGTTTTACCTATCAAGATCTATCATCCTTATCTATAAACTTACTTAGATTTTATCCTTGATAGTATTTTTTCATATCATAGTAAGCTCAATACCTTCTATAGACTTATATTATCTATTATTAATTGCATTCAACACTTTAGGAATTCTTTTCACATCTTTCTATCTATCCAATATCCAACATACACATCAAAACTCTCATCCCATTTCATCTTTCACCTTTTATGGTTCAAACTAGATCACAAAACCTGAAGGAACTTGTGAATCCAGAGACCCAAGAGAAAATGGAAGGAGCTAGTAATGATGAAAATCCTTGGTCCAAATTCTCCACTCAAGATACGATTTTTACAACTGAGGAAGAACCCACAGATCAGTAATTGAAAGAATCCATGCAAGATCCTAGATTCCACAAGGTCATGGAAAGAATTTTAGACATGGACAAGGATAAATAATTCCTCATGCTTTCTCATCAAGGAGTCAAGTTACAAATTTATTTTGATATCTTCCTTCTTAAGGAGCCACCTATAGAAAATAATCAATAAAAACCTAGTGGTTCCCCAGAAACACATGCTCATGAAGCTATGGGAGAAAAATAACCTAGTAGTTCTCACAATACACAAGGACCTAATACATCTTTGGACCCTATCTTATAAAAAATTTAGATGCTTAAACAATAGATTCATGACATCCAAACTGGATCTTCTACAAAGATATATTCCTTAGATGATATATGTCCTTATCCTTTTGACAAGAATCTAGAAATGATTCCATTCTCTCCTCACTTTGAGGAACCTAAATTTGATAAATACAAATGGAATTTTGATCCTCACATACATGAGTTTTGTGTTGCTTGTATTGAAGTAGCTCACAATGAAAACTATCTTATAAGATCATTCCCATGTATTTTAGGAGGACAAGTTATGGAATGGTTCTCTAAATTACCACTAGGAATCAAATCATTCAATGAGCTAATTGATAAATTTGTGACTCATTATTCATATAACATTAGGCATGAGGTCACTATGCTCAATCTTTGCAATGCACAACAAAATAATGGAGAACCTTTCCTTACTTTTTTACAAAGACGACGTCAACTATTTGCCAAATATCCACAAATGATTCCTGAATAGGAAAAGATGGATATTTTTATGCACAACCTTACACTAGAAATGAGCTATAGATTACAATTGCAATTTCTTCCTAATTTTAACAAGCTCATTGAGAATGGAGTAAAGATTGAGGAAGCTATGGTTAGAAAAGGTGAGATCAAACTATGTACTAAGGATAATGTTGGATCCTCAAGTTCTAATAACAATAATTCCAATAACAACAACACTGATAAATCAAAGTTTTGGAATAAAAACAAGAATATTGTCAATGATGGAATTGTTGATAACTGACATGTCAAACCAACACAACCTTTCCTAAATATAGAAAGTAAAGATAATTCTACTCAACCTACTCAAAACAATCAAAACATGTCACATAATCCCAAAAATAATTCATCAAATTCAAGGTTACTTTTTATGCCTCGAAGAAGGACTTTCACTCCTTTGGGTGAGTCTCTTGAATTTGCTTTAAGGAAATTGATCACAAAGAAACTTGTTGTACTTTCTAAGATTAGAGACTATGAACCAAGAGTGAAACCATCTTGGTGGAATGATGATGATTATTGTTATTTTCATAGAGGTAAAGGACACAAAACCAATGAATGTCAGAGTCTTAAACATGTAGTACAAGACTTGATAGAAATCGGTGAGATAAGTGTTGATGGACATACTTCTGTAATCACCAAAAAGTGGACAAGATCATTCAAGTGATTAATCAAGGAAAATCAAGGCAATTGAATCCAAACAAGTATTTAGCCAATCAAAATTAAAATCAAGCTTCATTTCAATTTAAATCAAAATTAAGAGCATTTTAATCAAGTGAAATTAAATCAATGTGCAATTAATTCAATTAATTGTATCGTTTGGAATTAAATAAACTCAACCTATTCAAGTGGTACACTTGGCTAAATAAATGAATTAAAATCAATTGATTAAATCCTAATTTCTCTCAACACCACATGGGAAGAAAAAGCCTCAACCAATAGGATTTAATAAAAGAACTCACATGGATCAAGCCAAATTCAATCTCAATCACTCAAATTGAAAGAACATCTTGTCCACTCATCTTGTCTTCTTGTACCAAGCTTTGAGGACACAATATTTAAATTGTCTTCAAAGGGTGGAATCAAAGACTCAACTCAAGCCTAATCATGATCAACTCTACCACACCCTCTACCCTTGCCAAATCCTATATAAGAAAGGCATAAATCACTCATAAATAATCCACAAATCTGAGAATTGCATCTAACCTCTTGAAATTTTGGGATAGGAAGGCAAATTTAGAAGTTAATTAAGCATTTCAATTTGTAATTGAACTATTTTAGCTTGCTTTATCATATATTCTCATTCTAGGACTATCATTAATGGAGGCTTGCTAAGAGCTTCACCATTAAAATCCCTAGAGATCCATAGAGTGCTTCATTGTCTTTATTTGTTAAAATAGCTCTTCCTTTGTGGTTATTTAGTTATTTTATTCAATTATTGTCAATACTAACCCTATGAAGGTACAAATTCTAGTACACAACTTCAAATGAGTCACATACAACTTTTAATGATCCACTTCCTAAACACGAGAAGGAAATCTCTTGCAATACTAAGAGTGACAACCAAACCAACTACAATACAACATCTTATAAGTATGTTAACCATATTTCAGAGTGTGATTCTAATCAGTATTATGCCAATGTGATTACTACCAAAGAAAATCATGAAAGTCAACTGGTTAATGCTACAACTCGAGCTCAATCAAAGGTTACTCTATAATTTATCTCATTCAAGCCCTCCACTTCACAAAACAAGTCTTCCTATGTGCCAAAATCTATAATAAATGTCTCGAATCAATACAATCTTTTGGATCAATTGAAGAAAATGCTTGCCTAGATATCCATATTGGAAATTTTACGCTTGTCACCATCTCATAAAGATATTCTTAAGAAATCTTTACTAGAAACTCATGTCCCTACTAATCTAGATCAAGCCCAATTCCAAGCTATGGTGGGACATTTGACTACTCCACATTTCCTATCTTTTATCGAGCATGATGATCTAGCTATTAATCAACCACATAATGCTCCACTTCATATTGAAGTCCTTGTCCAAAACCATAAGGTCAAAATATTTCTCATAGATGGAGGAGATGGTTTGAATACATGCACTTTAAAACTAGTCCTTGCATTGGGATTTTTTGAAAATGTCGTAGATCCAAAGAAAAAAAATTATGATTAAGGATTATGATGAAGAGAGGTCATCCAAGGTTTCTATGGTTCTAACTATCAGATTAGGTCCTATATTTAAAGATGTACTTTTCCAAGTACTTAATATGGAACTTGCATATAATATTCTTTTGGGACGATCTTGGATTCATTATATGCAAGCTATATCTTCAACTTATCAACAGTGTTTGGAATTTCCTTACAATGGCCAAGAAATAACCATAAAAGGTGATCCCAATCCTTTTCAATATTGTATCACTGTGAATGTTGCTCTTGTATCTTTGGTACTATACAATCATGTTGTATCTTCTACAATAAAAATTATTGATCCTAGTAATATAGCATCGACATCCAAATCTAATGATATTAAGGTGGACATAAAAGAACAAAGTATGGGAGAATATAATTTGGGGAAAACATTTTGTATAAAAAAATTACCATTATCTCCCAAGTCATATGGAAAATATTTGATTACCAAACAACAATCAGATGCTCCTCCTACAATTGTTTTTGGCACTTTTATAAGTGGGGGCACTATATCCAAGGAAGCAACTGAGAGAAATGTCTGTCACTCACTTTATAAAGAAAAGAATGAGGAGAATGTAAAATATGAATATGTATCACCTAATGTATATGGTAAGGGATACACTTTATTGCACAATATGGGATATGAAGGCAGTGGACCTATGGGTTTGCAAAGAGAAAGTGTCATAAAACCAATTTTAAAAAATCCAAACTACCAAAGAGATACTATAGGGTTAGGCTATAAAGAAGAAGAAACATATGAATATAAAGGAAAATAAAAGGTTACATCTCAAATTATTGACAAAGTTACCGATGCATCTAGATTGGAATTCCAAAAAGATGGAATGTATGTGGATAAGGAAAAGCAAAGAATAGAAACAAAACTTATTGATAGGCTTAGGGATAATCAAGGACATAGTGATGATACTGAGTCTAATGATTATGAATGGGATTCATTATTTTACTATACTAAATAGATAGGAATTGATGCAATTCATACCTATAGTGACACTTACCATGAGGGGGAGAGCTCAAGGATGAAATCTTTAGAATTAATCCCATATAATACTACTCATAATGATCATGAGGAAAGTGAGAATCATCTTATGATAGAGAATTCAAATGAGAGTATGGAAATAGATCTTGCTGATACTATCATAAACCTTGATAATTTCTCTATCAATACCATTACTTCCTTTGAAATTGACCCAGATGATCCATTACCTCTTGTCCATCCCAAAATTATAGATTGAGATTCTCCTAATAATCCTAAACTTGATATTTTCCATAATGATGATGCAATCATTGATTATCTTGGAATCATGGATCATCTACCACCAGGGGATCATAAGTCATAATTCCTTATTGAAATCAATGATGTCTTATTGAGGGTTCCAATCATTTCATTCATAAAAATGTAAAAATAATAAATCGATCTAATGGAGAAAATGACTCTATGGCAATATTAGATCCAAAAAAAAGTAAAAAGAAAAGACGCATCTTAGGGTGAAAACCTCTTCGAGGCTCCTGAGGATAGAAGGATTGACACTATCTTGAATTATCTTTATTGGGAGCAATAAAAAATACTCATTGAACCAATGGTGCCTCTCAACATTGGAATTGAGGAATCCAAGCGTCTTTTTCAAGTAGCGGTCTCTTTAACAGATTCAAAAAGGGAAAAAATTACAATTTTTTAGGGAAAAACAAATCAAATTTTCTTGGTCTTATGCCGATATGTCAGGTTTAGATCCTAATCTTATCATGCATCATTTTTCTATTGCACCAAGGATAGAGCTAGTAAAACAAAAACTCAGAAAGATACATCCACATATTGCACTCCTGTTAAAGTAGAATTGAAGAAACTTCTGGATGTTGGATTCATTAGAGCCATTGATTATGCTGAGTGGATTTCAAATATTGTACCGGTATAAAATCTTGACAAGTCTATCAGAATATGCATAGACTTCTGAGATCTAAAGAAGGCTTGTCCTAAGGATGAATTTATGTTGCCTAATATTGATATCATAATTGATTTGACAGTTGATCTTGAAATGTTGTCCTTAATGGATGGGTTTTTGGGCTATAACTAGATCAAGATTTCCATAGAAGATCAAGAGAAGACTACTTTTACATATCCTTGGGGAACATATTGTTGGAATGTCATGCCTTTTGGGCTCAATAATGCTGAAGAAACTTATCAGAGAGCAATGAGCACTATCTTCCATGATATGATGCATACTATAATGGAAGACTATGTAGATGATATCCTTGTAAAGTCCAAAATAAGAGAAAGTCATTTGAGAGTGCTAGATAAGATATTCACCTAGATGGAAAAGTATAAGATCAGACTTAATCCCTGTTGGAAAAATGGTCAGTGCTCCCCTCAAGATTTTTGACATGGCTTAATTATCTCATGTGTCTTCTATAAGTTTAGTGGTTGTATCGGGCATTAAGAGGTCGATCTTTGGTGCAACAACAACTACTACTTGTAACAAGTGGTATTAGAGCTTGGTCATAGGTTTGAATCCCCTTAGGTAATGCTAAGGGGGAGATTGTTGGAAAAATGGTCAGCACTCCCCTCGGGATTTGTGACATGGCTTAACTGCCCCCTGTGTCTTCTATAAGTCTAGTGGTTGCATCGAGCATTAAGAGGTCGATCTTTTGTTGCAATGAAAACTACTACTTGTAACAATCCCAATAAATGTGAATTTAGGGTTACATCAGGAAAATTGTTGGGGTATATTGTTTTAGCTAAGGGCATAGAGGTTGATCTTGAGAAATTTAAAGAAAATATGGATATGTCCTCCCCTAAAAACATTAGTCAGTTAAGATCATTGCAAGGATGACTCCAATCAATAAGAAGATTTTTATCCCAAATAATAGATACAAGTCATCCTTTTCAACATCTACTACATAAAGATATATCATTTTAGTGGGATGATAATGTTAGGAATGGGAACACTGAGAGGGGGGGGGGGGGTTGAATCAGTGTTCACTATATTTTAATCTTTTCTTTTACTCTTGAAACTTAACTTGAATGCTTAAGTACTAGAATGAACATCAACATAATCAAGATGCATAAATACAACACATAACACCAATATGGTTATGGGGAAACCCCGGTGGGAATTGACACCCACTAATAAACTGCACTAGTATCTTGTGATCCTTGTTAGAAGATCTTTAACCCTGTTAGGAGTTATCTTTACATTACTTTTAGTACAATGAACTTGTCAAGGGTTGAACCCTATTAGGAGTCTTTTACAATAATTTTTTTAGGGGTGGGGACACACTGTCCTAGAGCTCACTGCTCAAGTGGTGAAGGCTACAACCTTCTGATCTCAGATACACACTATATCTGCTGGATGAACTGGCATTGTGACATTGCTTGTATGATCAATTCCTTTGATGTGCTAATGCTTTGACCTCTTGAAAAGCTCTAATACATCTTAACTAATCTTTGAACACTTCTTCTTTACTTATCTCAACTCTATAACAACTTCCGCGCTTATTACAAAGGGTGCATCTCATATTTATATGCACTTATCAAAATAATTAACTAGGTCGACCTATATCTGATTACATACAACACTTCCAATTAAATTGGCTCAAGTGTGTTTACATACAAACATAATTACATGTATATAACCTAAATACAATAGGTGCATAGCCTTTACAAAACAATATTATCATCGCTAATCAAATTACCAACAGTCGGCTGCATACTCTGTTCTGTTTTGGCATTCACTGGCTGTACCTCTTCAACTGTTTGTATCTTCATCATATGGTCTCATCTGATCATGCACTCTTAGACTTAGGATGAATACATAAATACAAGCTTAACTTCAAGGGTTCATACCTTAACTAGGTCATACGCACGTGTGTTGATGCTTTGACCTTCTAGTACTTTTCTAACTGTCCAGTCTTCTATACTTAGCCAAATTCTGATCTTTTGATAATGTGCGTTGACTCCAAAACACTATATGACTTTGTTTCCATAATGAAAACACTATATCTAGTCATATACAATAGTATAGTCAACTTTCCAACAGATAAGTGTGAAGAAGCCTTTGATAAGATCAAGCAGTATTTGGATAATCCACCTACTCTCATGTCACCAATTCCTGGCAAACCACTTTTGCTTTTTATTTCAGCAAGTGAAGTTTCTTTAGGTGCTCTCCTAGCACAAAAAGATCAAGATGGGAAAGAAAAAGCTATATATTATATAAGTCACACTCTAGTGGGATATGAGCTTAACTATTCACCAATTGAGCTTGCATGATTTTTCGTGGTCTTTTCCTCACATAAATGGCATAATTACATTTTATCTCATTCTATCAAGATCATTGTGAAAATAGATCCTTTGAAATATCTTTTGAGCAAGACAACATTAATAGGTAGATTAGCTAAGTGGGTTATGCTTCTTAGTGAGCTTGACATCATATATGTGGATAAAAAGGCTATTAAAGGGAAAGTAATTGTGGATCAATTAGATGAAGCACCATTGGCAGATGATCATCCTATATAGACTGAGTTCCCAGATGCAGTTATTTTGACATTATCTAAAAAAGCATGGAAAGTATATTTTGATGGGTCATACACTCAACATGGTTTAGACATTGGAGTGTTATTTGTTACACCACAAGGATACACAATACCAAAGTATTACAAGTTACTCTTTCCTTGCACAAATGATATGGCTGAGTATGAGGCATTGTTGATAAGAATTAAGATGGATTTGCAATGGAAGGTTACATAATTGAATTTTTATTGAGATTCTCAGTTGATTATCAACCAAGTGAATGATGATTATCAGACCAAAGATGATAAGTTGTTGCCATATAAACATATGGTAAAAGACTTTAAATAATAATTTTCTATAATCACCTTTGAGAAAATACTGAGACAAGATAAAAAGGTTGTAGATGCCATGGCTACAATACAAAAGCTCACTTTGAGTTCTTGGTGGAACCTTTGACTTATCATGCGTATGATGATCTCAATACAATCATAATATGTCATATCATTGGATAAGAATCTCCAACTTATGGGAAGATATATACCTATCTTAAAGATAATACCATTCCTCTTGATTTATCTAGAAACAAAAAAATGTACCTTTCTATGCCAAGCCTCCAATTATATTTTAATTTATGATACCTTCTATCTATGAGGTCTTGATGGTACTCTCTTATGGTGTCTTGAACATGATGAAGCTCAAAATACCTTACGAGATGTACATGAGGGTATTTGTGGGACACATCCGAGTGGTCCTTCCTTGGCTAAGAGATCATGCATATGGGCCACTATTGGCCCACCATGGAGACATATTCCTTTCAATTTTATAGGAAATGTAAGAAGTGTCAGATCTATGGGAATCTTATTCATGCACCACCACATGAGCTTCACCCTTTTACAACTACATGACCATTTAGTCAGCGGGGATGTGACCTTGTGGGTGTAATTCACCCTCCATCTTCCATGGCCATAAGTACATTATCACTACAAGTGATTATTTTACTAAATGGATTGAAGTTGTTCCATTGATCACCACCATTGGCAAATAGATATCCTTGTTTATCCTTAATTACATCATTTGCAGTTATGGTATCCCTATGCATCTTATCACTGATCATGGGAAATAATTCTAAAATTAGGATATGGATGAATTATGCAAAAAATTCCACATCAAACATCATTATTCCACCATCTACTACCCTCAAGGAAATGGTCAAGCTGAGGCGTCTAATAAAACCATTGTTAAAATACTTCAAAAGATTATTAATGATGTTGGTCATGACTGGAATATCCAATTAAATCTTTCCATATGGGAATAACACACATCCATTCATACTCCCACTAGAGCTACACCATATTCTCTAGTTTATGGTTCTGAAGTCATCCTACCCCTCAAGGTTGAGTTACCCTCTCTACGAGTATCATTAAGAGATCTAATTCTTGATGAAGAGTATAGGGTATCAAGGTTACAAGAACTAGAATTGTTACATGAGTGAAGATAGAGAGGCTTTGATCATTTGAAGGTTTATCATCAAATAATGTCTCATTTATATAATATTAAAGTGAAGCTCTGAGAGTTTCAAGTGGGTGATTTAGTTCTTAGAGAAAATCCCAAAAATCAACAGCATCTTGAGAAGAAAGGGAAGTTTGAACCCAATTGGCTGGGTCCTTTTGTGATTACTACAACCTATGGGTCAGGATCTTATCAATTATATACATCATAAGGTGATTTTTTGGATGAACCTCTCAAAAATACACATCTTAAGAAATTATATGATTAAAATCCCAATGCAAAGGTAAAAAAATACAGAAAAAAACAAAAAATTAAAAAATACCAAAAAAATTAAAAAAACAAACTCAAAAGAAATTGCAATAAAAACAAGTGGTGAAAAACTGGAAACAAATGCTATTTGTGACAAGTTATCTCTTCTATCTATTAGGATTCTTCTAGCATCCCACCCTCTGTATATATCTATAATAAATTTCCTCATCTCCGCCATCCATTTCCAATTGTATATAACCATAACAAAAATCCCATCATAGCTTTGTCTTGTACTTAATCTTTTGTCTTATTCATGTGTCTTTCTCCATCCATAATAAGTCAGTATGTTACCTAACTAGGGGCATGTCCTCGACCTAGTTTTAGAAGTGGATCTTTGATAGTCGTGACTCACATAGGATAATAATGGAGTGTGTCTTCACTCACCAGACAACAAACATAATCAAATGTCATTCAATAATGATATCCTGATTATGACTCTTAACTTGTGATATATCCATTAAAACATAATTTCCTACCTATACATTCAACTTATTCAACATGATCATACCAAATCGAAACTCTATGAAAGATCTTTTGGCAAGAAATGTATGATTAACAACAAGCATGTTTGTATGATTATTATAGGTTCTGAATTAATCTTTTAATTTCATTCTTATCATGTTTCCTATGCTATTCTGGGATGTCCTTGGCATGATTTAACACTCTTATATGTCATTGATTAGAATAGCCAGGATGGAGCACGATATTTTTCTTTGATTTCTATTTGTGGGATATTTTTTGATGAAGTTGAACAAATAAGTAATTGGAGTGTCTGTGCATAAGTGCCTTCATATTTTTAATAAGCATCCAATCGTACAATTGATATTTTTATGAAAATGCTATTAATAATGACGTGCCACACATACCTCGAATCCAAATATTTTTTCCTCGATGGAGGGGAGAATATTCCTTATCTGTTGATTATGCAAGTGAAACTCAGGTTATCTCAGTTCAATTATACTTAGATGCTTGTCAAGCTTGCTATATCAAAATCCATGTAAGAAGTGCTCAAGTCATCCTAGTTTAATTATACCATGGTGCTTGCATTTTATTGCAACAATAAAGAGCTCAATGATGATAAAAATTTGTGTTACCATAATTCAAGATGTTCTCAGAAGATGTGGAGATGTGCATTTATCATTATACTTTGCATTCACAATTTATTTTGCATATTTTTATGGTGTCACATTATCTTAGATTTTTTTTTCCAAAGTGCTCCTTTTATAGAGTTTTGTAAGGTTTCTTAATTCCTAGGTTATCCTTTCAATTTTTTCCATTCTTCTATTGTCGAACATATTGTTATTATTTTGAGGACATTAGACATCATAAAAATTATTATGCATTTCATATAAGATAATGTTAATTATTCATTTAATTTATCTCATTATCATTATTTATCATTTGTCTATTTTCATGTATCACGATCCATTTAGTTTCATTATATCATTATATATTATTACATTGATCATTGATCATTTTCCATTTATAAACATCCATTTGCATTTAATGAAAAGTGAATATTCATATATATGCATGATATAAATCATATATATAACCATCATAAACATTTAGGATCATTATCATCTAGAAGCATACCATGTAGAATCATAAATCATATAAATATATAAATCCGCATACACATATATCATCACATCTTGCAAGTGTCAGTATCCATATCATATAAACATAAACATTTAACATAAAAAGTCTATGATATAGAGTCTATACATCATAAAAATGATAAAAGTTGAATGTCTAATGTCCAATGATATGTGTCAAATAAAAAAGTGTCCATCAAGTCTAAATATATAATGATACAAAGTACAAATCAATAGTGTATACAAAGATGTCTAAGCTCCACTGCCACCTGACTCAGTATGTCTCTGCCTCTATACTGATATGGAAGGTCCAGTTGTATCTGTATCTCCTGACCCTACCTGTGGTCTCAGAGGTCATGAAGTTGTACCCCCACTGTCCCCTAGTTCCTGTTGGTAGTTTGTAGTCCTCACCACATATGAGCTCTCTCAAAAGCTCCCTATCCACTGATCTCTAGGTACCAGTTGTCTGTATGCATCCTTCTAGTAGGTAATATCCCTACCAACTCTTAGCATCAATCAAAGGCTATCTACATGTGGCCCTAAAGAATGTTTAGTCTCCAGCTCATCTAGTAAAGTGTCAACCTCTCCTAGCTGCTCTATAGTTGCATCCTACTCTCTCCTCACCACTGCTGACTCCCCCTCTAGCCGCTCCACCCATCTCTCGAGCTCTAGGACTCTATCAACCTATACTTGTGTCAATGCTAGTCTGACTAGTAGTGCATCTATGTATATTCCATCCTCTTCCTATAACTCCCTTTATATAAATGGGTCCTCACCCTCAATATACATGCCTATGGGCTCATCTTGTCCAACTATATCTAGCATTGGCTCATCTTGTAAGGCTATATCATGCATCTACTCATCCTGCATGACCTCATCTCTTAGAACATCTTATATTTATACATTTACATGTATTTGTACCTCTTCTTGTGCTTATACCTATACATCTTCATGTATTGGGGTGTCTTCCCATACCTGTGCTAGGGGAGGCCTAAGTGGCTCTCCCTCTACCAAACCTACTCAGGGTATCTATCTTGTCAGAGGTGGAATTTGTCCCTATGGTCTCACCCCTCCTCCTCTCATGCATGGTCCTCCTCTCTGTCCTCTCCCTCCATCAGGACTACCACCAACATCATCATCATCTCTCCTACAACCTCTCCCTCTACCACCATATCCTCTAACACCACTCCTTCATCTTCATCTCTACTCCCTCCTCCCATCTCCTGCATCTTGTTGAGGTGGTCTCTCATCTAGAGTTGTTAGTATTAGAAATGGATGGTCTCAAAGATATGTCTCATACTCCATTGACATCCTTGGGTCAACCACTCCTCGCCTCATGGTCTAGGTCTGGAAAGGTATATCAAGGAACTCCTATCGTGTAGTCTCAAATGACACCATGGGTCCCTAATCATGCCTCTCTTGATTAGTCCTTGTGAACTCTATCATCCCTTGTATGCAATAAAACTATATCAGTACTCAACCAACCATCTACCTCTCAATGATAAAGGGAGTCCTCCCTATCAGTCATTTCATCTTAAAATAGTATCCTAGCTTCCTCTCATCATCCCAGGACTCACAATTTAAGTATGGCCTCCATATAACTGCATCAATGGTATCTAAGGCATGTCACCAATACTCTAGTTGTCCTAGATTATGCTGGGACTAAATAGATGCATATAGGAAAATATAAGGCTTCCTTGCACCTCTGAACATCATAGCTACTCGATGTGTGATAGCTATATGCACCCACACCCAAACATGCAGTAAAGTGACTCTGGATGAGAGATGTACCCCTATGGTAGACTACCTAGTGTAAGTCATTGTATAAGTATGCAAGAAGGCACACTCCCCAAGCAAATAGGCTCCCCTCCTCCATCATCCTCTACACTATCTGATCCCAACCCAATGCAAATCTATGTGATCACCGATCTGGACATACATATTTGCTGATAGCCCCCACCAAAACTATTGGAAGTGGCTCATACAGATCTACCATATCCTCCCAACTGATCTCAGTCTCATCTATCTCATCATCACCAAATATAGCTCTACACTCTGTCAGTCCACCATGTTGATCATATTAAACCAACTCTCATGTGATGGGAAGCTGAAGGATGTGATACACATCCTCTAAGGTCATGGTCATCTCTCCCATCAGGAGATGAAATGTGCTAGTCTAGGAGTTCCATCTCTTTGTGAGCGCTGTCGACATACCTAGGTTCACCCTGATCTTAGGTGCATAGATGATGTGGTATAATCTTGTCACTCCAATTAGGACTCTATCTTTCTCTAATATGGCTGATCTCAGGTTCTGTGCGATGGGATATCTCTCCCTCAACATCATAACATCATTAATATCCTCCTATAAATTTACACAACAACAATCCATCACATATACTATGAATATCATGTACTTACTGATCTATTTGTCTATCCTATGCCTTCATTTATCACATGTTTATCAGACAATTCTATTAATTGTCTTATCAGATAAGTTAATTAGCAAGCATGCAATGACATTAACTAACCTACATAAACCTATCAACACTTTGACAAAGAAAATCAACCAATCAACCTATAGTTTTGCCAATTTTAGAAGTGTACCCTCCTCATTTTATTTTCATTCACAAATGCGCAACCCAACTAACTAAATGCGTAGAAGCCCTAAATGCTTGTGTAAAATAAATAATTGCTTAGATTTCCCTAATATTTGTGTAACACATTTGAATGTTTGCATAGATATGACATATGTGCACATTCATGTGACAAATGCACAATCAATCCAATTTTCTACAACATTTGTGCAGGTACCATATATAAATGTACATAAATACCATTGCGCAAACATGGTATTATGTTGCGCATTCATGCACCGCAACTGTGCATATGTTCTCCGATTTTGGAAAATAATTTCTCCTAACTACAACCTAATATAATCTACCTAAAACCTCACCAAAATTAGTTAAAATCACATCTAATCTATCAATTAAAATAGAGGAAGATCGAACCACCTACCAAATCTCCATAGTCGAGTGGCTTCTAGAGCCGTTTGACGTGCTCAAATCGATTATCTAGCAGGGGGAACAACATCCTCATCTCTCTACTCTCCTCTCTCCAAAGCTCCAATCTCTTAATGAAAAGTGTGTGAATGATAACCAATATGACTGTTTCACCCCCATATATAGCCTATGGACCCTATTTTCTTAGTGAATGGACCATACCTTCCTAATTTCTTTCATCAACCCTATTTTTGCACCGTTTCTTTCATTTATTTTTTGTCAGATTGATCGTCATCCTTTTCAAAAAAAAAATAGCACAATCACTTTCAATAATTTGTCGATCAATCTCTCGAGGGGCATGCTAGCATCACTTTTGACCAGGGTATGGGCAACGTACTGAAGTCTAAATTTTTCTTTGAAATAATGTGACAAGCGTATTATTTTAAAGAGGGGAATAATGTATACACTTAAAATTGGCTTGATAAATTAATTAAATATTTATTATTTAATTAATGTTTATTCTTTCTATTACTAAGTAAATTATTTAATTTATTTAGTACATTCACTTATATTCATCTTCTTATCCCAAGTCCTCTAATTAGTCTTATTAAAGTGATTTAATTAATTATTTAATTATACAATCACTGTATGACTAAGTCCTTTAGTCCATCTCATAGACCTAGTCACTTGACACATCATCTTGACTAAGATAATTAATTAATTATTCATATTTATCCTCACCAATGTGTTCTATTTTCAAGGACTATGTGGCCTCATGAGACTTGGTCTCATGGCCACATGTCCTATTTGAACTAAGTGAAGATAACATTCCCTATTCCTTAGGATCTTCTCTAGCCACCTCAAGGAGTCAAAGGTGACTCATGGGACACTTGTACAAAGAGTCCTCATGAGGAAAATGGCTTCCCACCTTCTTCTCAAGAGTCTTTATGAGACACTTGATATGTTTCTTTCCCTTCCACCTTGCACTCCCTTTTGTCAATGTAAGAGGAAAATCTCTGCTATTCCTCCTCTCACATTCCAACTAAACCCATATTTCTCTCAACTCCTTCAACTAAGTCAATTTTAGCCCTAGGATATTCCATCTTTCAATCTACACCCTTGGATCTTGCCACATAGGCTTAGCCCTCTAAAAATCTATAAAAGGAGCCTTCCTCTTCCTTTGTGAGACTAATAGCAATAGTGAATTTGAGTATTTTAGAGTAGTTAGATATCAAGCAATCAAACAATCAAGAAATTTAGCATCATTTTGAGCATTTTCATATCATCCAAATTCATCACAACTTGCATCAACCATCATAGAATGAGGAGCATTCTAGATTTAGGCTAGTTTTGCATTATCACATTCCACTATCTCCACATTTTGAAAACATCTTGGGAAAAGGAGAAGATTTTCAATTATGAGAGCTCACCAATTCAAGAATTCAAGGCTAGAAGGACAATGGAGACAAGCTACATGGATGAGTGAACGTAAAGTATTGATTTAGTTCATTTCTCTTTGTAATCTTAATTGTGAATGCATTTTAGATAGAATTAGTAGCTAATTAGTGGTTAGTATTTAATTTCTAAGATAGTACTCTTAATTTGCATACAGGACCAAAAGATCATAATTTGAAAACAAGATAATTCACTAAGTCACCCAAAAACCAACATAGATAACTATGTCAAATGTAGAATAATATACCTTCACTTCGGATAAAACTAATATAAGATATCCAAACTGGAACATTGCACAAACATTATAAACATGTCCACCAAGTTTCACACCTAGAACCACCAATGCAAAGCATTCTCTGAACCAATCCTAATAGCCAACCTTACTATTAGTAAACAATAAATCTTAGCCTCAACATTTGAAGTACTAGGGACCTATAAACATGATAGTGCAACATTTACAGACCATACTCATTAAATCCAAAACTGCAAGCCACCAAATTCTTATGTTTTTAGTCCTTAAATGCATTACCAAATTCTTTGAAATGTTAATAATACTTGTATTATCACACATAATCAAAATTGCCTCATTATATATGATGAAGGGTGCTCCCCTTAATACCACAAACACATAACAGAAATAGAGAAACAACAACAATATGCAAGAACAGAAAATTGGCTTCTTATTATCTCCACAAATGTGGAATTACAAACTTTCAGAATTACAATATGCAAAGCCACATGGGCATTCCCTTACAATATTCTGTAGGACAAAGCCTCGAATCAATACCCAGATCTACTACCTAGAACTATTCTGAACTACCTAAGACAATAATACAGCCTTCCTTATATAGGCAATTTTCCACCGCCTGGGAAGGTTCCAGAATTTTAGCCAATAAGGCCGACCAAACTTAAAATTATTTTTATTTTACATTTCATTACATCATAGTCGGCTCAAGATAACCTTTGAAACCCGAACAGAAATTTTGAAGAAAATTATTTTCCGCCATTTCAGGTGGCCCAACTTTCGAAGACCATAAGTCATCACCAGTTGACCCGATCGGCTATTATAACCCCATTTTAGAAACGCCACGAAGCGCTCTACAGGCTTGACCAGTGCAAGCGCTTGTCACCCAAATTTTTGACCTCATCTGGGGCCTCTAAAGCCTTCAAAATTGAGTTTAAAGTTTTTGTACCCTGCTGCCAATACCGAAAATCTTCAATATCTTCCAATATACACTTGATCTGGCAATGAAACTTTACTGGCAGACTTATATGACCAAAATGAACCTCCAAGAAAGAAATCAGATCATTCTGAGCACATACGAAAATTACCAAAAATAGTAACTTTCCATAAATAGCAGCTCCGCACAAAATAGCCCTTATTGAAAATAAAAAAAATAGAAATGTTTTTGGGTGATGCAAGATTGCTCTTACACCCAGGATGCTCCTGCATCAGACACCCGGGGTAATTTGAGAAGTGACCCTGTCACGACTCAGGTGTGCAGAGGAAAACCAAGATGGCTAACCTCCTCCTTTGGCAGCCATGATGAATCTTCAACAGGTCATCCTTTCCACTTGACCAGATATTCTTTATATGTCCTATTCCTTGTGCTTCTGCCAACACGACTGTCCAGTATATCTTTGATCTCCTTAGTGTCTGAACTAGTTGCTGGAATACTCCAGTGTGCTACTGTGATCTCATCTTCAACACCTCCCTCATGATACTCTGTCAGATCTGAAATGTTAAACACTGGTGAAATATTTAGCTCAGTAGGCAATTCTACCTCATATGCGTTTCCTGAATCATCTTTCTTCAATATCCTACATGGTCCAAACTTCTTCATTTTCAGCTTGTTATATGTACCAACTAGAAACCGCTCCTTCCGCAAATGAACCATGACTTCATCACCAACCTGAAATTCCTTATACCTCCTTTTCTCATCTGCCTTAGCCTTATACTGTGCGTTCATCTTGGTAATATGCTTCCTCACCTCCCCATGGATGTTCTTCAAGTGTTCTGCAAAATCCTCAGCTTCAGCACTACTTATTTCTCCTTTATCTATCTTCCTCAATTCAGATGCATTTCTTGGACTACTTCCATATACAATCTGGAATGGTGATTTACCAGTGCTCCTATTGATAGAATTATTGTATGCAAATTCTGCCTATGGTAAAATCAAATCCCATCCTGTTGGCTTATCTCCAACCAAGCATCTCAGCAAATTTCCCAAACTCCTATTCACCACCTCTATCTGTCCATCAGTCTGGGGATGATGTGATGAACTGAACTTCAAATCTGTCTTCAACTTCTTCCACAATGTACACTAGAAATATCCAACAAACTTAGTGTCCCGATCTGAAACTATGGTCTTTGGCAAGCCATGAAGTCTCACTACTTCTCTGAAAAACAATTCTGCTACATGAACAACATCATTAGTCTTCTTTCAGGAAATAAAATGTGCCATCTTCAAAAATCTGTCAACTACCACAAAAATTGAATCATGTCCCCACTGAGTCCTCGGTAAACCAAGAACAAAGTCCATGCTAATATCCTCCCAAGGCTTCTCTGGTATAGGTAATGGCTGATACAATCCTGTATTCTGCTTCAGTCCTTTCGCCATCTGACATGCTCTGCAACTCTGTACAAACTTCTTCACATCTTGCTGCAACTGTGGCCAATAATAATTCTCACTAACCAAACCAAGGGTTTTATCACGACCAAAATGTCCAGCCAATCCTCCACTATGCTTCTCTTTGATGAGATTCTCCCTCATAGAACTTCATGGAATGCACAACTGACTTCCTCTGAATAGCATATCATCCTGGATGATGAAATCCAACCATTTCGTCCTGTCTAGAGTAACAGGTTCTGTACAAGCTTTCCAAGCTTCACCAAAATCAGGATCCTCTGGATACAAATTCTTGAGTTCCTTGAACCCAACCACTTCAATCTGCATTTTTGTCATCAATAGTTGCCTTCTGCTAAGAGCATCCGCAACCCTATTAGACTTTCCACTCCTGTGTTTCAAAACAAATGTATAACTCTGCAAAAACTCAACCCATTTCAAATGCCTCTGATTCAACTTTCCTTGACTATTCAAATATTGCAAAGCTTGATGATCAGTATACAAAACAAACTCCTTAGGAAGTAGATAATGTCTCCACTTCTTTAATGCCTGAACTATAGCATAAAATTCCTGATCATAAACAGAATATTTCCTCTTGGCATCATTTAACTTCTCACTAAAATAAGCAACAGGTTTACCTTCTTGGCTCATAACAGCTCCTATTGCAGTACCACTAGCATCACAATCTACTTGAAACACTTTATTAAAATCTGGAAGTGCTAAAACAGGTTATTCTGTAACTTTTTATTTCAACAATTGAAAACTCTTTTCTGCCCCATTAGTCCACTTAAACTCTTTTTTATCCCCTCTCATTGTTTCAGTCAAGGGTCCACAAATACTGCTAAAATTTTTGATAAACTTTCTATAAAAGCTAGCTAAACCATGAAAAGATCTTACCTCAGTAGCACTCCTTGGAGTAGGCCATTCAAGGATAGCCTGTACCTTCTCTGGGTCCATTTTTAGACCTTCTGCTGAAACTACAAATCCCAAATACACTAACTCTTTCTTCACAAAACTGCACTTCTTCAAATTAATCAACAATTTCTCTTCTCTCAGCTTCTCAAATACCATACGAATATGCATCATATGCTCCTCCAATGTCTTACTAAAGATCAAAATATCATCTAGGTAAACAATGACAAACTTACCCAAAATTTTTTTTAGAACCTCGTTCATGAGCCGCATGAAAGTGCTCGGTGCATTGGTTAGCCCAAAAGGCATGACTAACCACTCATACAGTCCTTCCTTTGTCTTGAAGGCAGTCTTCCATTCATCTCCTTCTCTAATCCAAATCTGATGATATCCACTTTTTAGATCTATCTTTGAAAAATACATAGCTCCACTCAAACAGTCCATAATATCATCCATTCGTGGCAATGGAAACCTGTACTTGATTATGATCTTGTTTATTGCCCTAGAATTTGTACACATCCTCCATTCTCCATTCTTTTTTGGTGCTAATACCGCTAGTACAGCACAGGGACTTAGACTCTCACGGATCAATCCTTTTTGTAACAACTCATGTACTTGTCTGTTCAACTCTTCACTTTCTGCAGGTGTCATTCTGTGTGCTACCTTGTTCGGCAAAATCGCTACTGGGATCAAGTCCATCTGATGAATGATCTTCCTGACTGGTGGTAATCTATCAGGCACGTTATTGGATACAATATCTTGAAACTCATTCAACAAATCTGCAACTTCTACAGGAACATCTTCTACTTCCTCTTTACCAGCTTTTGGAATTAAAGCAAAACATACATGCTCATGCCTCATACCATTTAGGAAATTTTTTCCATCAACAAAAGTTATCCTTGCATTACCACATACCTTTTCTTCAGTCTCCTTCAATGGTTTTAGCTTATGTTGCACTCCATCCTTTGTCAGGGAATAGGTATTCGCATGGCCATCATGTACAACACATCTGTCAAACTGCCATGGCCTACCCAACAACATATGACATGCATCCATATATATGATATCACATAATACCTCATCTTGGTATCCGCCAATCTTGAACTTCACCAAGCATTGTTCATTGACCATGACCTTGTGGTCATCCTGTACCCAGGCAATCCGATATGGATGTGGGTGTTTCTGTCTCTTGAGCTTCAACTTTGTCACCATCTCTTCTGACACCAAATTGTCAGTGCTTCCACTATCGATAATCACATCACAACATTTACCTTCACACTTACACCTAGTGCGAAACAAGCTCCTCCTTTGCTCAGGTTCATTCTCACCACTCAACAGGACTCTTCTGTTAATCAACGTTTCTCCTCTTTCAGCATCTTCAGAATTTGATGATCTAGCATCTTCATCTACATGTGCAATTCTAGCCTGGCCTTCATTTCTCCTATCTGTTCTGCCTTGGCACTGAGGACATTCAAATGCCCTATGACCTTCTTCTCCACAGTGAAAACATGTTCCAAGGAAGCCACCTCTTCCAGATCCTTGTCCTCTTCCTCTTCCTCTTTGATCTCTATTATTCTGATCCTGGAATTGATTGGAATTATTTCCTCACTGATTCTGACTGCTACTAGCCTCATCCTTCTTTTTCAGATCTTCATTTCGGCCACCATATGACCGTCCACCAGATCATCCACCGCGACCTCTTCCGTTTTGTCTGCTCTCAAACTTCTTGTTCAGCTTTTCCTCTACTTTTAGGGCAAACTGGTATGCCTCTTCAATACTGTTCATTCGAACCAGATTCAGCTCCTCCTGATTGCTTGGCCTTAACCCATTAAGGTATCGGGCAACTTTCTCCTTATCAGCTTCTGCATGGCCTGTTCTGATGAGAAGTCGATAGAACTCCTCTGTATACTCCTGAACAGATCTTCCTGCTTGCTTCAAACTCTGCATTTTCTTCAGTAGGTCAAGCTCATAATCAACAGGAATGAACTGTCGCTTCAATTTATCCACCATCCGATTCCATCTCGTGATTTTCTCCTTTCCCCTTCTATTTCGCTCCAACTGAATCTCTTGCCACCATATCTTCGCATGACCTTTCAGTCTGGCCTTCGCAAATTTGACCCTATCAGGATCCTCAACATCTTCATACTCAAAATATTCTTCACATTCATTGATCCAGTCGATCAATTCCTCTGGGTTAAGATTTCCAGAAAATGTAGGAACCTCAATCTTAGGTCTTTTCCCAATCTTGGAAATTGCTCGAAAAAGTCTTTCTTCCTCCTGGTTCACAATTTCAACTTCTCCTTCTTGATATTCTTCTTCAGCTTCATCCTCGCTTTCGTCTCTGACATTAAGATTCATTCCTCTGTGAATCTCTTTTTACAATGCTCGCACTTGTCTCTGCAGCTCTCTAACCTCAGGTGTTACAACACCAGCTCTTCCGCCACGTTCCCTTCGTGGAGGCATTTTCGCGATGCGCGCTAAAACCCTAGCCACGGTCCTGGTGCAAACTGCCTCACAGTCGGCGATCTGTTTACACACTCAAGAACTCCTACTCTGATACCACTTGATGAAGGGTGCTCCCCTTAATACCACAAACACATAACAGAAATAGAGAAACAACAACAATATGCAAGAACAGAAAATTGGCTTCTTATTATCTCCACAAATGTGGAATTACAAACTTTCAGAATTACAATATGCAAAGCAACATGGGCATTCCCTTACAATATTTTGTAGGACAAAGCCTCAAATCAATACCCAGATCTACTACCCAGAACTATTCTAAACTACCTAAGACAATAATATAGCCTTCCTTATATAGGCAATTTTCCACCGCCTGGGAAGGTTCCAGAATTTTAGCCAATAAGGCCGACCAAACTTAAAATTATTTTTATTTTACATTTCATTACATCATAGTCGGCTCAAGATAACCTTTGAAACCCGAACAAAAATTTTGAAGAAAATTATTTTTCGCCATTTCAGGTGGCCCAACTTCTGAAGACCATAAGTCATCACCAGTTGACCTGATCGGCTATTATAACCCCATTTCAGAAACGCCATGAAGCGCTCTACAAGCTTGATCAGCGCAAGCGCTCGTCACCCAAATTTTTGACCTCATTTGGGGCCTCTAAAGCCTTCAAAACTGAGTTCAAAGTTTTTGTACCCTGCTGCCAATACCGAAAATCTTCAATATCTTCCAATATACACTTGATCTGGCAATGAAACTTTACTGGCAGACTTATATGACCAAAATGAACCTCCAAGAAAGAAATCAGATCATTCTGAGCACATACGAAAATTATCAAAAATAGTAACTTTCCATAAATAGCAGCTTTGCACAAAATAGCCCTTATTGAAAATAAAAAAAAACAGAAATGTTTTTGGGTGATGCAAGATTGCTCTTACACCCAGGATGCTCCTGCATTAATATACCACCTTGATATCTCTAAGAGTTTTCTTCATCTTGTTTCTTATTTTGCTAAGAGACCAATCTATCTCCTAAGAAAAATGTACCACCTCTTGTACTTCTTCTATTATCAGCACATTCATCCCAATCAACATCTGTAAAATATTTCAAAGGTAAATAATCATCCCTTTTATATGACAATCCAAAATTTGGAGTTCCTTTAAAATATCTAAATATCCTCTTCACTAGCTTATCATGAGGTTTCTTAAGCTTAGCTTGATATCTTCCAACCAAACACACTGCATGCATGATATCCAATCTTGAAGCATTTAAGTACATAAGTCCTCTTGTCATATATTTGTAAAGATTTTGATCAAATTTTATAGATTCATTTTCCTTGCACAAATGAAAACCAATAGAAATGGGAGTTCCAACTAGTTTACAATTCTCCATTCCAAACTTAAGCAACATTTCCTTGATATAATTTCTCTAAGAAATCAAAATACCATCTTTAATCTTAGTAACTTGAAGATCAATAAAGAAAAATAACTCACTAATCATAGACATCTCAAAGTCTTTCTACATATCCTTAGTAATATTTTTACAAACATCACCATCTCCATCAAATATAATGTCATTAATGTATACAACTACTATCAACATTTATCACCTTTAACTTTGAAATAAATATTACTATCCATGACACCTTTCTTGAAGTTTTTCTATAACAAATACCTATCCAACCTTGCATACCAATCTTTGGGAGCTTGTTTGAGTTCATAAAGTGTTTTCTTGAGTCTACAAACCATGTCTAGATCATCTGACAACTGAAAATGATCTAGCTATTCAATGTAGATGTAGACTTGACATCCATCTTGTTGACACTTGTAAAATTTTCAATTTCACAAATGTCACTAGGAGAAGTAAATTACCATATCATGTGAAATGTGGTTACTATATGTTTGTGTGTACAGGAAATATATCAGATAATCATCCAGTGGAGATGGAGAAAGTCATCACAGAGTTGTTCATGAGACTAACATGAAGGTACATCAATAATCCTGGTAGCCAAAAACTGATCATTTTTGTCTATGTACTTGTCCAAGTAGAAGAAATTGATTACAGAGCATGACAACATGAGTTAGGGCATCAAAATGCTAAATTTCAAATATTGACATAGTTACAATGATGATTTCATTGGTATAGTCTTACACTATTGGAATGGTCATGAAAGGCTAAAGGAGATATCTGATCATATATTGGTAGAAGGTATACTGATATCATTTGGATATTTAAAGAGAAGAATGAACACATCGCTAGAAGTTATAGTGATAAAAGACATATTATTGGTATTACAGATACCGATGATTTCACTAGGAAAACTTATAAAGGTGGACTAAAGGATAATGATCTATACCAATTACTGATGGGAAATCGATGTGATATATAGAAACAAAGTAGAATAAAGTGTAATAATAATAAGAAATGTATCACTATATGTCAAGGTGATAAATTGTTCTCTATTGGTATATGATATACTGATAAAGCTATCGAAGAAATATGTTAAAATGGCTAGAAAAGAAGTGAGTAACATCAAAAAATGATGGTCCATTAGTGTAACACACATCAATTAGGATAAGGATGTTGGGTTATTGATGGAGAGTAGTTTCAGTTATAGAAATGCCCAATTTTCCATCGCTATATGTTATAGCGATAAAATGATCAGAGTTAGCTTATGTCACTGGTTGGAGAAGAAATGAGTTAAGCCAATGAATGATTGGTTGCTGGTATAACATATGACAATAAAGGGAATGCATGATACAAATAGACTAGGGTTTTTGTGATGGCCGATGTATGGTCAGTATGACTTAAAGTGATGAATGGAGAGTGAACAAATGTCAGGGAAAGATATGTCGATGGTACATGGATTGATGTGAAAAGAGTTGTACGTTACTTGTTGACAAATTTTTTGAATTTTGATGCTGATATGAATTCAATTTTCTTGTGTATAAGTTATGAGGTAGCTCAATTGCATCATTTCACTATTCAAGCACTGAGATTTGAAGTGAGAAGAGTGAAAGGTAGATTGAAACAAGATTAAAATAGAGAATTCTTCTCAGGGATAGTGGAAAAATTTACAGAAAAGAACAATGGAGGCCTCAAGCTCAATGGGAAAGAGAAAGGCTACCAAGGGAAAGGAAATGCCAAAAAAGAAGTAAAATAAAAATGAAGATGCTCCAACAAGAAAACTCAACCAAGACCTCATAGATCAAATGCAATTGCTTGGACCAAGATCTAGGGGGTTGAAGGCTATTCTACCAGATAAGGACAAGCTGGAAGACAAATTCAAAGATGTAGGGGATGTGTGGATGAGAGTGAGGGGCTATGAGATCTTCCTATTTCATTATCTTAGGAGAGATAATAAAATGCCACTATGTCATCCATGGGAGATGAATTTGGGTAGACTAGTTGTGCCAAATGTGTTTGTAAATATGAAGCTATTGGAGCTTCTGATTGAGAATTAAAAGTTGGAAGACAAACACATTTATGATGCCAGTGGAAATAAATTCATGAAGATATTTATTGATTCCATTTCTAAAGTATTTGTTCTAGAGTTGGGTTTTTCAAAGAAGTTCTCTTATGCATAACTAAAGAATGAATTCATAGGGGTAGACACAACATATATGCAGTGGAAGTTACCTTTACAAATGATAAGGAGGGAGATCTTGACTGAGGTAGATGGGCCACCCTTTGATGTAAGCCTTTTTAAGAACTATTTTGGTATGACCTATCAAGCTTGTGGGCAGGTTGGGGGAGTGGAAGTGCCTGACCTAATGAATGAAGGCCCAATGGTGCTGGTAGCAGATGTTTAGATGTATGAGTCCATACCTTTTGACTACACCAAATACATTGTGGAAGACATGCACTGTTGTTTCATTAATTTTAAGAATAGTGAAAATCCATTTTTAAAACACTACTCCTTGTTGACGCATATGGAGTTTTTCTATGGCCATCAAAAGAGAATTTGGTTGGAAGAATTCAGATTGCATGTTAAAGATAAGTCTTGGAATGATCATCATGTACAATTGTGGACATGAATATGAGATTACAGATACACTGGCTTAGACTATATCAGGTTTGAGGAGTTCTTTGTGCAACCATTGTATTCTTTATTTAATTTTCTAGCTCCTAGTTCCATTTTCATTGAAATAAAGATATTTTTAAGAGCCAAGGAGTATGTGTTGGGCAACATTGTAAATCACAATCAAGGAGATTGGTATGCCTATGCCAACTTTACCTACTTTAGGATATATGGGTTTGAGGGTAACCCTTATAGATTGCCTAAGTTTGTACCAAATAGGTTAGCCTATCTACAAATTGTTAGACAAATGAGTATTTCCAGTAGTAAGCATTTTGGAGGATCTTCTCATAAGTAGTCATTTATGCCTGGAACTTTAATTTTCAAAGATTTTGCCATAGTTTCCACAAAGGCCTATGAGATCCTGGTGAGGGCAGGAGGAAAAGTGTACAGTACTTTCCTGAGCAGTCACCACAAGCCAACAATTATGAAATTCACTAATTACATGAATGATACTATTAAAATAATATATGATATTTCTAGAGATGATATAAAAGAAAAGAAGGATAATGAAGAAAAACCAATTATTTATTTAGGAACTGCTATAAATGAGAGCCCCGCAAAAGTGGATCCTTTCTACTTAAATTTGTTGATAAATAATAAATTAGTAAAAAATTACATGTTAGATTCAGGAGCAACAATTAATATTATGTCATATGATGTAATGAAAGAATTAGGAATGAAAATTGATACTACAGATGGAAGATGCTATGCTATGGATAATAGATCTATCCCTATTATTGGTATAATAAACAATGTTGAATTCAAATTACCTTCTTGTCTAGAAACATCTTATAAAATTGATATTATTGTTGTTGAAGTACTCGCAAATTATGGAATGTTACTATCTAGACAATGGTCTAATTTAGTAGATGGTAATATCCAATTGGATTTATCTTATGCATCTATTCCAGTAAATGGTAGGAATGTGAGAATCGACAGGAAATCAAGGTACTCTTATATTATTGAAGAAATTGATTCAAGCCAAATTACATGCTTTTTCCATGCTAATATGGACAATTTCAAGGTAAGTATTTCTAAAGATGCAATGGTTAATATCGATCCTATTGAGATACATGCACCAGAAAGTAATAATGTTGTTTGGAAAATATATTTTGATGGTGCATGTTGTAAAGATGGAAATGGTGTTGGAGTGGTTTTTATATCTCCTAATGGAAAATCTTTTAAATATTCCTTTCTATTATCTTCTGAATGCACAAATAATGTAGCTGAATATGAAGCACTTCTTCTTGGTTTAAAGATAGCTAAAAAGCATGACATAATATGTGTAAGTGTGTATGGTGATTTAGAACTGATTGTATCTTAGGTTAAAAAAAGTTTCTTTCTAAGAAAGATAGATTAAGAAAGTATAGGAATGAGGTTTGAGACTTAATAGAATGTTTTAATGATTTTTCCATAAATTGGATAGATAGTTTAGAAAAAATACTTGTAGATTTTATGGCTAACCGTGCAGTCAAGCATAATGATATCCCATGTGAGGATATTACCCAATTAGAAATCAAGACCAGACCATCAGTCCCAGACAACATATGTAATTGGAAATTATTTGAGGATGACAAAGACATAAGTCAATTCATGATATGTGAAGGTAAATATGAAAATCAGCTAATTGATTGGAATGCATATGTAGAAGATCAGAATGGTAAGGAAAATTTGTTTGGGAAAAATGTTATACAACTCAAGACTAATAAAATTCCTAGGGGGTTAGTAGACGTAGAAAGAATATTTGATAATAAGGATATTAAGGGAGGTGTTGAGAAGGCAAATGCTATTGTTGATGAAGTGGAAAAGGTTAATATAGGAAATGAACATTCTCCTAAAGAAGTCTTTATAGGAAAAAAACTAACATCAAAGGTCAACAAGGATGTCATAGGTCTGTTGAGAAAATATAGGCATATTTTCTCTTGGTCATATGATGACCTTAAAGCCTATAGAGAAGATCTCTTTTAGGATGCAGTACCATTGAATCCTAATGCTAAACCTTTGAGACAAAGACAAAAGCCAATAAATCCTACATTACCCCCAAAAATGAAGGAGGAATTGATGAAGATGAGAGATGCTGGCATAGTCAAACCAATCAGACATTCAACATGGGTCTCTACTTTGGTACCTATCTAGAAGAAGAATGGAGACATCATATTATGTGTGGATTTTAGAAATCTAAATGTGTCATTACTTAAGGATAATTATATACTTCCAAATATGGAAGCTTTATTACAGAGGGTGATAGGTAATGAGTTATTATCCATGATGGATGGTTTCTCTAGATACGATAAGGTAAAGCTAAAAGAAGAAGAACAATATAAGAAAACTTTTACAACACCATGGGGAACTTATGTATATGCTAGAATGCCTTTTGGACTAACAAATGCAGGGGATAATTTTCAAAGAGCTATGGATGTAGCATTTGAGGGCTTGATTGATCACATCCTAGCTATGTATCAGGATGACCTTACAACATATTCTAAAAAGGTAGAAGATCATTGTAAGCATTTAGAGCAAATTTTCAGGCGAGCATTAGAGTATGAAATATCTTTGAATCCAAAGAAATGCCATTTTGGAGTTACTGAAGGAAATCTTTTGGGACACATTGTATCTAGAGAAGGGATAATAATTGATCCTGAAAGAGTTATTACAATTGATAAGATTCAAATCCCAAAAATAGTAAAGTCCATCCAATCATTCTTTGGTCAAATCAACTTTGTAAGGAGGTTTGTTCCGAACTTCTCTCAAATTGTGAAGCCTATTGCTAAAATGTTGAAAAAGGGTGCAATTGTCTCTTGGAAAAATGATGCTTTAGAAGCTTTTACAGAAATTAAGAAAGCAATTAATGGAGCACCAGTACTGAGGTCACCCAATTTTTCTAAACTTTTTCAACTATTCTCTTTTACTTCTTTTCATACAAGCTTATGCACTTTTAAAGGCAGTAAAATATTTTAGGCCATACTTAGTTGGGGCACAAATGACTGCTTATGTGCCAAATACAACTATAAAAGATATTTTTAGAAAGACTGAGACTACTGGGAAGAGGTGTAGATGGATCAATCAAGTGCAAGAATTCAATATAGGCATTTAGATAATAAAGTTGGTCAGAGGGCAAGGTTTGGAAAAGTTAATGGTGGAATCAAACTTGGAAGCTACTCAATTAAATAATATAAATGAAGACACTAATGAGTTAAGCATTGAAAATTGTCATTGGGACATTGACATTGTTTATTATTTAAGAAATATGAGTTTTAAAGAAGGAAAATCAGATAGCCAGAAGAGAATAATTAAGCTTCAAGTAGCCAGGTATGTCTTAATTTAGGGTGACTTATTTTGGAAGAACATGGATGGAATATTATTATTTTGTCTAGATATTTATCAAGCAAGAAATATTCTTAATGACATGCATAAGGGTGTGTGGTGGACATTTCTTAGCTAAGACCACTGCTCACAAAATTCTTAGGGTGGGATATTTTTGGCCTAATGTTTTTAAATATTGTTATGAGTATGTTAGGAAGTGTGAATAATGTCAAAAATTCTCTGGTAAATTAAAGTATAGTGGTGCACTACCCTTGAGACCCATGCAAGAAGAAGAACCTTTTCAAATGTGGGGGATTGATTTTATAGGTGAGATATCCAAGAAATCAAGTGGTGGACATAGATGGATACTAGTGGCTACTGATTATTTTACAAAATGGGTAGAGGCTATTCCTATGAAACAATCTACCCACAAGATTGTCCTAAAGTTTCTGACGAAAAACATCCTGTCAAGATTTGGGGTACCACACAAGATCATAGTTGATAATGCCATGTGTTTCAGAGAAAAAGAGAATGTATAATTCTACAATATGTATGGCATCAGTTTATCTTATTCCACACCTTATCATCCACAAGGAAATGGGCAGGCATAATCAAGCAATAAAAATATTTTGAAGATTATCAAAAGGATGTTAGACAATAACAAGAAAGCTTGGGATTCCAAGTTGAACTTAGTAGTATGGGCTGATAGAGTGACAGTTAAGAAATCCACAGGGTATTCACCTTATGAATTGGTATATGGAAAGATTTCAAGACTACCAATACATAAATTATTACTAGTTTAAAAATTCATCACTGAGGAAGGATCAGAAGGATTGGATCCTATGAATGATAGATTGACTACACTAATTGAACTTAAAGATACTAGGATAATTGCACAAGAACAAAATTCCAAAAGATAACATAAGACCAAGTTCCTACATGACAAAAGTATAGAGAAAAGAAAATTCCAGGAAGGTGATTGGGTTCTGAAATGGAATGCTAAAGATCAAGACAAAGGGAAACATGGGAAATTTGAAGCTTTATGGCTTGGACCTTACATTATCACTAGAAAAGGAGGTGAGGATTCATATTAGGATGTGGATGGATGTGATCAAGAGCTTCCAGTGCATGGTCAATACTTAAAGCATATTTTTCTTCTGACAACAAACTTAAGTATCTCTTACCCTCTGTATATTATGGTATTATATAGTTTTTTTTTTGCGTGCTTTTTTTAAATTATATATGCTCTACTTCTCCAAAGATATATTGAGATCTCACTATATCCACAAAGGATATATGTCCAAAAAAAGAGCCATTTTTGACAATTGTAAAATTTTTAATTTCACAAATGTCACTAGGAGAAGTAAATCATCATATCATGTGAAAGATGGTTACTATATGTTTGTGTGTGCAGGAAATATATTAGATACTTGCCTAATGGAGATGGAGAAATTCATCACACAGTGGTTCATGAGAATGACATGAAGGCACATCAATAATCCTAGTAGCCAAAAACCCATCATTTTTATCTATGTAGAGGTCCAAGCAGAAGAAATTGATAACAGAGCATGACAACATTAGTTAGGGAATCAAAATGCTAAATTCCAAATATCAACATAGTTACAATGATGATTTGATCGGTATATAGTCTTACACTATCAAGATGGTTAGGAAAGGCTAAAGGAGATATCCAATCATATATCAGTAGAAGGTATACTGATATTATTTGGATATTAAAAGAAAAGAATGAATGCATCGCTAGAAGTTATAGTAATAAAAGACATATTATCAGTATTACAGATACCGATGATTTCACTGGGAAAAATTATAAAGGTGGACTAAAGGAGAATGATATATATTGATTACCGATGAGACATTGGTGTGGTATATAGTGACAAAGTGGAATAAAGTGTAATAATAATAAGAAATGCATCGCTATATGTCAAGGCGATAAATTGTTCTCCATTGGTATATGATATAATCATCAAGATATCTAATAAATATGTTAAACTGGCTGCAAAAGAAGTGAGTAACACTGACAATTGATGGTCCATTGCTGTAACACACAACAATTAGGAGAAGGACACCATGCTATTGGTGGAGAAAAGTTTCAGTTATAGCAATGCCTGATTTTTCATCGCTATGTGTTATAGCGATAAAATGATTGGAGTTGGATTATGGCATTGGTCAAAGAAGAAATGAGTTAAGATGATGAACGATGGGTTATTAGTATAATGTATGATGATAAAGTGAATGCATAATAGAAAGAGAATGGGGTTTTGGTGATGGCTGATGTATGGCCGATATGACTTAAAGTGATGAATGGAGAGTGAACTAATGTCGGGGAAGGATATGCTGATGGTACATGGATTGATGTGAAAAGCATTGTACATTACCTGTTGACAGATTTTTTGAATTTTGATGTTGATATGAATTCAATTCACTTGTGTATAAGTTATGAGGTAGGTCAATTGCATCATTTCACCATTCAAGCACTAAGATTTGAAGTGAGAAGAGTGAAAGGTAGATTGAAACATGAGTAACATAGCTAATTCTTCTCAGGGATAGTAGAAAAATTTATAGAGAAGAGCAATGGAAGCCTCAAGCTCAGTGGGAAAGAGAAAGACCACCAAGGGAAAGGAAATGCCAGAAAAGAAGTAGAAGAAAAATGAAGATTCTCCAACAAGAAAACTCAACCAAGAGCTCATAGATCAAATGCAATTTCCTGGACCAAGATCTAGGAGGTCAAAGGCTACTCTACCAGATAAGGAAAAGTTGGAAGAAAAATTCAAAGATGTAGGGGATATGTGGAAAAGAGTGAGGGGCTATGAGATCTTCCTATTTTATTATCTTAGGAGAGATAAGAAAATTCCACTATGTCATCCATGGGAGATGAATTTGGGCAGACTGGTTGTGCCAAATGTGTTTGTGAATATGAAGCTACTGAAGCTTCTGATTGAGAATTACAAGCCAGAAGAAAAATGCATTTATGATGCCATTGGAAATGAATTCATGAAGATATTTGTTGATTCCATTTCTGAAGTATTTGGTGTGGAGTTGGGTTTTTCAAAGAAGTTCTCTTATGCAGAACTGAAGAATGAATTCATAAGGGAAAACACAACATATATGTAGTGGAAGTTTCCTTTGCACAAGATAATGAGGGAGCCCTTGACTAAGGTAGATGGGACACCCTTTTATGTAATCCTTTTTAAGAACTATTTTGATATGACCTATCAAGATTGTGGGCAGGTGTGGGGAGTGGTAGTGCCTGACCTGATGAATGAAGGCCCAATGGTGTTGGTAGTGAATGTTTAGATGTATGAGCCAAAACCTTTTGACTACACAAGCTACATTATGGAAGACATGCACTATTGTTTCATTAATTTTAAGAATAGTGAAAAACCATTTTTCAAACACTACTCCTTGTTGATGCATATGGTGCTTTTCTATGGCCATCAAAAGGGAATTTGGTCGGAAGAATTCAAATTGTATGTTAAAGATAAGGCTCATAATGATCAGCCTATACAATTGCAAACATCAATATGGGATTAAAGATACACTGGCTTAGACTATATAAGGTTTGAGGAGTTCTTTGTGTAACCATTGTATTCTTTATTTAATTTTCTAGCTCCTAGTTCCATTTTTGTTGAAATAAATAGATTTTTAAGACCCAAGGAGTATGGGTTGGACAACATTGTAAATAAAAATTGGGAAGATTGGTATGCCTATGCCAAATTCACATGCTTTAGGATATATAGGTTTGAGGGCAACCCTTATATATTTCCTAAGTCTGTACCAGATAGGTTAGCCTATCTAGAAATTATTAGAAAAGTGAGTATTTCCAGTAGTAAGCATTTTGGAGGATCTTCTCATAAGCAATCATTTCTACCTAGAACTTTAATTTTCAGATATTTTTCTATAGTTTCCACAGAGGCCTATGAGATCATTGGTGCAAAATTAGAGGATGAATATCATATGTTCCAGCATGATGCTAGGGACTGCTATGACCATAAAGGATACATACACCAGTGTATGAAGAAGTGAAAATTGGGAGATTATGTTCACAAGATTTTTGAATTGGAGGATATGTTTAAGAACATGGAAGAGTCAGATGCTCAGAGAATTATTGATGAGAACAATAAAAGACTAGTGTAGAAACAACAAGAACTTGCACAATTCATCCAAGAAGCACTAGATTTAGGGGATGAGCAAGAAGGAGAACTCCTTGTAACTAGACAAATTGATTTTTGAGAGATTGAAGTAGAAGAAAATCATGATCACTAGATTGAATGTTCATCAAGATGAAAGGATTGACAAGTATAAAAAAATTATTTCAAATGAAGATTTTATTAAATCTAAAGAGTTTATGTGATGCAGGAGCATCCTATGATTCTTGGCAATCCTATATCAACCAAAAATATGTTTGTCTTTGAAGGTAGATTGTTAGTTTTGATCTTGGTTTGGTGGAGTTCTTTCTCAATTTGGGAGATTGGTTGCTCGGTTTCTGTGGTTACCGGGGTGCTCTGTCTCTGAAGAATGCTCGGTGACTGAAGGCATCGGTTCTCTAGCACTCAGAGATAATTGCATTTCTCGGTCATGCTTGGCATGGTCAGTCCACTGGTGCTCGATTATTTATTTTGTTGCTTGGTGTTCTTGCTTATCGACTAGATTATTTTGGATAGATCGGCTTGGCCGACTGGTGCATTTAATTTGGGTCGCACTCTTCATGTTATGGATTGATTGTTGGATGTGTGTGGACCTAGATCTGGTGTGTTGCATTCTTCCATGTGGATTTGGTGACCATTGGGGCCATCTTGAGAGTTTATTTATTTTGTAAGGCTATGTTAGAGTTGACTGATGTTTTAGCATTTAATATTTGTTTGTAGGAGTTTATTGTTTCATCAGCCAACTTGTGGCTAGAAATCAATATTTATAGGTTGCTTGGGTAGTTGTTTTGGGGGAAATTGTTGGAAGAAAAGTTAGTAGCCTACGAGCTTAGGAGTAGGAAGATTGCTTGGAAGTTTGAGTACAAGTTTAGATCTTTCCTGGGTGCCTACCAGTGTGCTACTTGTTGCAGACCTGGACTCGCTGGATGCTGATGTTGGGGAAAAGATTTAGATCCTACAAGATCTTGTAGACTGTTACTTGGATTGTAATTGTCCGTAATCAGGAAGGCCTTACAGCCTGACACATTGCATGTAATCGGTGTTTTCATGAATGAAGACTTCTATTTCATATCAGATCTACTATTTGTATTGTGTATTTCTACTGCATATTGGTTTGGCTGCAAGGTCGATCAGTCCTTAATTGGATCCATTGAGCTTGACTACATTATTATGACATCTGTATATAATTATAGGGGTAAGAAGCTCATGGAGTCAATCCTAAATATTACTCCTGAGAACAAGCAAGAGCTTCTATTGAAGTTGAAGGAAGTTGTTAGAAAGTAAATAAAGACAATGACCCCTGAGAGAGGGAGGAAGCTTCTGATTGAAGTAGGCATAATTGTTTTTCTAGGATGGGACCTCAGTGCCTCATTTATTTTTGACAATATGATAAACTCAGGGAACCAAGACCTCAAATTGGATATTTAGGGTGTAAATGATGTGTTCATTGGGTCACGATTCATAGAGGAGGAACAAACAATGTTGATATGGGCCTTGTACCCACCCCATAAAAGGCCACAAATAATAGACATTGATACAAACTTTGGGCACATGATGAAATTGAAGGTCGGGGAATTAGACCCCTTGGTCACTGCTGGCATTGGTGTAAACATTGCCAAGCTGAATGAAGCTCAAGGTAAAAGGTTAGCCTTTGAGAAGGACCAGTAGAAGAATAAGTATGAAAATTTATCATGATGAAGGGATGCCTCTGCCACCAGGTGGTGACAATGTGTGGAAGAAGAAGTATGAAAAAATGCAAGAGGAGAACAAGAAGCTAACCAATCTGGTGAAGGTGGTCAAAAGTGATAAGGGGGTGCTTTCTTAAGCACATATTTGATAAATTAAAAGAGAAAATAATAGCTATGTGGGATCGAGTGGAGGAGTAAAGAGCCTTGGGAACCACTCATGATGAGATAACCAAGAGGCTAATAGAAAAAATGAGTGCCATGAATGAAGATGAACAAGGAGAAATCCAAACCTTATTGAATGCACATAATGAATATGGTGCAGAAATGAAAGAGGATTTTAAGGCCTTAGGGGATATAAATAAGCACGGTTTACTAACATGGGTGAACAACAATGGATAGGACATAGGCAAGGATGCATGGATCAAAATTTGTTAAGGGTTACTCGATGTTGCTCTTCAGACCCCCAATGATGACAACTTAGAGCTCAAGAATAAAAACCAGAGCATGGACCAGTTTGTCAAGATGGAATTCATGATTTGAGATGATTTGAGTGATGTCAATCTAGGAACGAATGGGGGATACCAACAACACATCATCTATTACAACAAATCCCTGGAGGATTTAGATTCTGCCTTGGATATGTTAACATCTGTTAAGTTTTCAAATTTTGTTAAGTATTAATGAAGAGTTGCATCTCTTCACATGTAACTAAATCAATGTCTATATGTATGTGAGTCAATTTTACATAAAAGGAGATAATAATTAAAAAAGGGATTTTTTCTAGTTTATAAAAAAACTTCTATAATCCTTGGATTATATATGGGACTATATCAGCAATGCTCCTGTGGTAATGAATTTTTTTTAATGCAATATCAAAGGTTTGATCGTTCTTCAAATTTTGGTGATATTATTCTATCTTATGTCTTTGTTTGAGTTCTTTGGATTAGATCTGTGACTTACTTTGATTGATAGTACAATTGATTTGGTTATTTTGGATGAACTTTAAACTAGAAAATTAGAACATATGTATTGATGATCAATCTTGTGTTCTATCTTATTGGGCTTCTATAGGGAAGTTAAAATCAATAGGACTAGATTACTATTTCCCTAAATTTCTTAATCAATTATTTTAAAGCATCATCAAAGTGATAAAAAAATGTCTTATAGGGGCTATTTGTTGTCTCCAAAGTTATACTGACAAACAAATTTGATAAATATATAATATATTTCACCTTAATAACAAGGCACTGATCTAACATATTGTGTTGGAGGCTTCATTATTGATTACAAATAGATATAATCCAGGATTAATCAATAAACATCCCAACGAGATAAATTTCAAGCAATTCACAATTTATTTTCAATTCTAAATAAATCACACAATCAAGGAAGTTTTAGTTTTCAAAGCAATCAGATTTTAGGAGAAGTACAACAATATTCTATAAAAATCCTTAGAAGATCCTAAGGTATAGGCCTACCAACCTTGGTCCTGCAGAGCCTGAATTGTAGAAGTTCACATCTTAGAAAGGGTGGAATTTTTCAGTTGGCCAAATCCCTTTGGGTTTCTTATAATCAGAAATAAGAATCCAGTTTTTTGATTTGGGCACCAACAAATTGGTGACTGTACTAGGGAATTGTTGTGACAATATTATTTAGAATTTCTAGTGATCAGAGAGTCAGACTCTACTAGAGACAGAACTCGAAATCGGTTGTATGATTTTGTCCTTCTTATGAATAAGGTGGCGACTCTATTATAGTATATGGAGTGTTTTATTTATAAAAGAACAAAAGGTAACAATCCAAGAAACGTGATTGTTTCATACATGTGTGGAAGGAGATCCTTTCATAAGAAAATAGACAGTCATACTAAATTAGATTTTAAAAATCAACCAAGGAAAACCAAGAAATCTAATCCAAAGATGTCATTTGTTGGTTTCAAGAGATTTGTAGAAAGAAAACATAATGGAGGTGAAGATCCCCAATATAGTTATAGGAATTAGGATAATGAGGAGGAAAGTGTAAACCCTTCGTACCAGGATATGAATAATTACCAAAATGATGGAGATGATAGTGATGATGAAGATGAGACTAAAAATAAAATGCAAAAGGTAATCCAAGATTTTGCTAATCTTATTCCAGAAGGGAAAAAATTTGCAAAGGCATTAAAAAAAAAACCAAATGAAGTATTGGCTAGATTTGGAATAAGTAGGGAAGATATTAAAACTCCTTCAGGAAGCATAAGAGGATCTGAAGGGGCACAAGAGGATGGAAGAGATGGATACATAAACCAAGAAGAGAGAGCATCAAGATACAATCCTCCTCACCAAAAGAATATTGAGCATCTTGTTAATAATACATATCACATCCCATTGTTTGAGAGAAATGATAGGAATACAAGAAGGGATAATGATGATCATTGGAGACAACCTAATAATAAAGGTCAGAAAAGTGGTAGTCCAAGTCAACAAAACCATATAAATCAACATCATAATCAAAGAGATTGACATCATAGAAACATTAATAACCATTATAACATGGGACCAATAATAAACCATCAGGATGCCAACCAGGCTAATATTAGACCCCCTATGGTATTAGAGAGATATAAAAAACTCGATTTCAGTTGTATTACATGATTTCCAAATCCTATATCAAATGAATTGATAAATGTGATTCCTAAGTTTTTAGGGAATGTAATAGAATCAACAGAAGTCCATTGTGTGAACTTGAAAAGTACCATTGAAGAATTTGAAGAACATAAAAAGGATGTGTACATGAAGCTATTTGTTCAATCTTTGATAGAGGATGCTTCTGAATGGTATAGGGGATTACCTGATTGATCTATCATTGGGTGGTAAGATTTTGTTAATTAGTTTATCAAGCAATTTGGGAAACATAATGAAACTTCCTTTTCTTCTCATGAATTAACTAGCATAAAAAAAATTAGAATAATTTTGTTAGAGAGTTTAATAAGAGATTTAATAAGATATTGAATAGAATTCCAAGAGATATCAGACCAATGGATTCTTTCCTCATAGAGTTTTTTCAAGCTTCTTTTGACAACAAGATCAATTATGAGATAAGATTCTTTAAACCAACATCATTGCAACAAGATTTCAAAATAGCAATGACTATTGAAAATGGTAGGAATGCAACTAGTAGAATTACTAAGAGGGATGACCCAAATTTGTTCAATCCAAAATCCCCTAAGAAAACTAAAGAAGAAGATAAGGTTGATAAGATGATGATATGATTAAAAATCTTCAAGATAACCAAGGCTGAGATAATTTTCAATTCAAGAGGAATGAAAAACCCTTCATCAAGAATGATCGATATAGGCTGAATGATATGCCTTATAACACAAACTAGAAGGATGGGAAACCAATTCTAACCAAAAAGGAAATTGAAACTCCTAACCCTTTGAAGAAAGGAAATCACTTTATGGATGTTGAGCCTTGGTGTGATGTTTGTAACTTGCCACATCCTCAAGAGCAATGTCTTATAGTGCATAATATCCTACAAGAAGAGGATCAGGTAGAAGTTGATCAACCAATAGTAAATACTCTATCAACTAGTCCTTATTAGGGAAGAGATAGTGCTAGTTCATGTGAAGAAGACTATGATTACAATATTAATAGCAAGATAACATACCAACATGGTATACAACAAGTGTTTTCAGATGAGGAAGAAAGTCCCAAAATTCAGAAATTGACAAAGGAAGAAAAAGAAGCTTATACTATAGCAGCCTTAGAGAAATCTCGTAGCAACTATCATTTGAGGAACAAGACAATTAATGTTGATCAAGAGAAAACAACAGGGATTTTTAGAATTGAAAATAAGATGAAGAAGGGAAAAGATGAGGCTCCAAAGAAACAAGCAGAGGAAGTGTCACAATTAAAAATAACCAAACTGACAGATAAACAGAGCTCCGTTAAGCAAGTTGCTAGTTGCAATAATTTCATGTCTCAAGCATTATCTCAGGTAAATATTTCTATCCCTCTAATGGAAATTATTGTTAGGATTAACAAGGCAAAAATAACAATTACATGCAAAAATAACCAATATCAGAAAAACATAAACCACACAAAAGAGAACATAAGATACAAAGATTTAACATGGTTCACCCAATCCCTGGGCTATGTCCATCAACAGCGAGTCCAATATTATTATTATCCAGTGATTACAACCTGATTACAATCTGTAACCCCTTACAGCTCAATTCCACCGCAAGTACTAAAACCATATATTCTGAAATCCCTAACCCTAAGCCATATTATACAATATTTTACTGCTTTAGGGTTAGAAGGAGTTACAACATGTACTTTCTTGAGTAGTCACCACAAGCCAACAATTATGAAATTCACTAATTACAGGAATGGTACTATTAAAATAATATCTAATATTTCTAGAGATGATATAAAAGAAAAGAAGGGTAATGAAGAAACACCAATTGTTTATTTAGGAACTATTATAAATGAGAGCCCTGCTAAAGTGGATCCTTTCTACTTAACTTTGTTGATAAATAATAAATTAGTAAAAAATTACATGTTAGATTCAGGAGCAACAATTAATATTATGTCATATGTGTTCGTAAGTTGTCTATACTGAGATATATGACTAGTTATAGTGTTTTCATTATGGAAACAAAGTTATATAGTAGTTTGGAGTCAATGCACTAAGTGTAAAGATCAGAATTCAGTTAAGTGTTGAAGACTGGACAACATACAGAGCACCAGAGACTCAGAGCATCAGCGCACGTGTGTATGGATGAATTAAGGTATGCACCCTGTAAGTTAAGGTTGTTAAACTATACTTATGCTTAGTCTAAGAGTGCATAAGTAGATATGCAAAGATGTGAAAGTTACAGTCAGTTCAAGTTGCACAACTAGTATGTGCCAACAACGAACAAAGCATGGAGCCAATAGTGACTATTTTGGTTTACGATTATAAATTAATGTTGTAGAGGCTATGTGCTCATTTTATTTAGGTTTCCAACATATGTATATGTATAATTGTAAGCATGCTTAAGCCAATTCATTTAGAAGCATTATTTGTAATTAGTTATAGGGTCGACCTAATTGTATATTTGGTATGAGCACATAAATATAAGGTACACCCATTGTAATCGGTATGGAAGTTGCAAGAGAGTTGTGATAAGTAGAGTAGAGGTATGAAAAGTGAGCATAAGATGTATTAGAGCTTTGCTAGAGGTCAAAGCATCATCGCACCAAAGGAACAGATTTGAAAAGCAATGTCACAGTGACAATTCACCTGTAGATATAGTGATTATCTGATTCAGAAGGTTGTAGCCTTCATCATTTGAGCAGTGAGCTCTAGGATAGTGAGTCCACTCCCCTAACATGGATCATTGTAAAAGAATCCTAACAAGGTCTGACCCTTAACCAGGTCTACTGTACTAAAAGCATTGTAAAGCTACTCCTAATGGGGTAAAGGATCTTCTAACAAGGATCACAAAACATTAGTGTAGATTATTAGTGGGTATCAAGTCCCACCGGGGTTTTTATCTATTTGGGTTTCCCCATAACCATATTGGTGTCATGTGTTGATTTCATGTTTCAAGTTTATGTGAATGTTTAGTTCAGTACTTAAGAATTTATAATTCAGTATTCAAATTAAAGTGAAAAGTTAAAATACAGTGAACATTGATTCACGCCCCCTCTCAGTGTTCCCATTCCTAATAATTGGTATCAGAGCTTTGGTCCTTAGCAAATAAATTTAACCACTTGAGGAGATCATGGAAAAAGTAGATATGAAACATTTAAAGAAGAATCTTGAAGGAGCTCTTAAAGACCTAGACAATTCAGAAAGAGAAATTAAAGAATTGAAAGAAAAAGTCAGTGATGCTCAATTAGTTATCAAAAGACTAAGAAAAGGTTTGAAAGGAAACTCTAATAGTGAACTTGAAGAAAAAGTCAAGAAGTTAAGTGAAGAAAATGCATCCTTGTTAAGTCAGCTTGAAGAATTAGATGACAAACTGATGAATAATCAAGATGTCTACAATGAACAAGTCAAGGAGAACCTTCAACTGAACGAAGAACTAACGGAAGCTAACTTAGAAATCTTGGAGCTAAATAATATCAAAGAGAGCTTGGAATCTAAATTAAAAAATTCAAAGGATCATATTGACAAATTACACACCAATGCTGAATTGATAGAATCAGAGTTGTATGTAAGAAGAATCAAAGGAGACACTAGCTGTATTGGATACAATGAAGCACATAATTAGATTGATAGTATGTGAGAAAGAAAGGATTCACAAAAGGACTCTACTGATATTGAGAATATTGAAGATCAAACCAAAGACAATAGTGATCCTCCTAAGAATGAGCGCAAGCCTATAGAACACACTTGTTTTGCATGTAACAAGCGTGGACACATTGCAAGGAACTGTACAAAGGTAAAAGCTTTCAATGGCTACTGTTATACATGTAATAGATTTGGTCATAGAGCAATAAATTGCAAGACTAGTAAGAAGAACAAGATTCAACTTGATCAAAGAAATCATAATCAGACTAATGCAAGAAGTTCTCAGAATGTTACATGTTAGATATGTAACAATAATGGTCACTCAGCTATAACATGCAAAATGGTGACTCATGTTAATGTGCCAAGGAATATTAGACCTCCAGTGATTTGTCACACTTGTAACAAGGCTAGACATATCTCAAAGTTTTGTAGATCAAGGACGCAAGGTCAGGAAAGCCCTAAAAGGACCGAAGAACCAGTTTTGGATCCTGAAGAAGAAGTCAAGTTTGTAAAAGCCTTAGAGGATGCAAGCTTGATTTGGTTAGAAGGAAAGAAGGACAATGCTGTTGAGAATGTATTGGATGCATCCCAAGTGGATGCACCCTCTACATCTGCATAAATGGCCCTCAGGGTCATAGGGGGAGCTAATTTAGCTCTAGACCCCTGCGTGGCTGGTATACTCATCCTCAAAGTATGCGCATTTGGAATTAAGCTATTAGAGTGTATAGGAACCCTTGTGCAAGAGAACACATGTTGATTGTTAGCAGAACTCAATTTTGAAAATTTGAAGTGACAGCCTGGTTTACACGAGTTGCATTAATGGCAAATTTCTTACTTTAAGTACACAAAAAGTTGTTTGTTTACTCATTGCATTGATACTCAGAGTGATTGAAGAGTAGATTGAGCCTTGGAAGTTGTTGTGAAGATTTGGAGATTGAGCTATCAGTAATTGTAGTGCATTTGATCGGTTGCAAGAAACCCTAGCTTGTTGCACCATTTCGAAAGCCATTAGAACATCTCAGAGATCATTTGGAAAGAGAATATCAAGTAAGTCATGGCCACTCCTATTGTTTTTGATGTTGCTGAGAAGAAGAGGTATGTTTTCAAGAGGCACCCATTTAAATCAACCCTAGATGATTTAGAGGGGGCATTTTCCTGCACGCTGATGGGCGTCATGCATGTAGAAGACATAAGGGCTTACATCTATTATAAGAAGGAACCTATTGGACTAGATAGGTTAAGGGTGCACATGGACACAATGTTGAAACCTGACAAAATGTTCATGGATGAATACACAAAATGGAATGATCACCCCATTGTTGAATATGCCACAACATATGAATTCTATGAAACTGAATGGATTAAGATATTGTTGAGCCGAATCCATGATGACTTGTTTTGGATTGGAGATGTACCAGTAAGAATAATAGGAGACCTAATTCATGCAATAACATGCCTTTCTAAGATAGGCACCATCCTTCCTATGGGTAAGGATGTTAGGAAAATGGTGGAGCAAGTGTGTAAATCCATAAGTGATAAGCGCAACATGACCATTGAGCCCATAGAGAAACTAGGCATCAAGTTGATATCAATGATATTGGGTTACAAATTTCATCATACCAGTAGGGTGAATAGTGTGTCTGTGGGCACTATTCTAGTAGCCATTTGTCTTGTGCAATAAGATGGAGAGTTCAACTTGTCTGAAATCTTGCACTCATAGTTGATAGACAATATCAAAGCTATCAAACATGATAAGACCAAGGTATTCAGGTTTGGGTCCCTAATCATCTATATGTACCTTCATATAGTTGGTAAAGTGTCAGACTTGTATCTAGACAAGTCCATTCCTACCATGCCATAGATATCAAACAAGGCATCCATAGAAAGAACACCTAGAGATTACATTGCCCTATAATTGAAGACCTTTAGAGCAAGGATGCAGATGAGGTATAGGATTCCTAAAAGTATTGTAGAGAATTATAAGGATACAATATGCTTCATGGTGGAGATTAATACTACATGTATGGAAGCTGTGGAACCTAGAATTAAGTGGATTCATCCACTTGGGTATGAGGTTGAAGAACAAGTTCTTGAAGCTTATACATAGGTAATGCTATCAGTCCCTAAGGATGACAATGAACCTAGGTGGGGAACCTATGAAGAGAAGATTAGAGAAGTTGATGCTAAGCTGAACAGTGCTGCAAAAAAAAGAAAGGTTGCAAAGGTCACATTAGAGATCCTAAGAATTCATGGTGTATCACAAGAAAACCTTGATAAAGTAATGGATGAGAAGATTTCCATAGAATTGAAGAGCCCAGCAAAAGAACAAGAAGATCCCAAGGAGAAAAAGATAAAAATTGAGAAAGATGATAGTTAGAAGGATAAAGAAGATAGTACTCCTTTTGCACCCAAAGATACTCCTCTGGAGTACAAGCCTTTATTCAAAAGGAATAAAGAAGCTAGCACTAGTCATCCATCCTCATGAGCATTAAGGAGCAAGAAAAACACTCAAGCACCGCCTCAGGAAGGATTTAGGCCTAGCCTTAAGGTTCTAAATACAATAATTATTGATGGGGGTAGGATTGATTAAGTAGAAAAGTTCTATGAATCTTACAGTGAGATTGACAAATCAGAAATTCATAGTATGATTGTCAAACATATGATCAAATTCAAGAAAATAGTCCTTGAGTTGAAAACATAAATTCCAAATAAAGTATGGGATATTTTGGAAAATTTGAAGAGACAAGCTAATGAGGAAGATCAAAGAATAAGAGAAAAAGTATTAGAAGATACCCTGCCAGTATGTTCTAAAGAAGAAGTGGAACTAATATTGAATTTTGTGAAGCCGCACCTTAGAAAAAAAATGATAACTCTTCATATCATGAACAAAGATTATGAGTTGATTACAAAGGAAACAAAAAAAGCATTTGAGAAGGTGTTGTTAGAACAACAGATCAAACCACTGACTACACCCATCACTCATGCACCCATCAGGGAAGATAAAGTGGCAAAGCCCACTAATGTACCAATGATAGGTCCTCAGGACTCAGCACCCATAGTAGAAACTCAAACAGAAGTAGATCAGTCTGTGCCCATGACTGAATTGCCCAAAGACAACACAATTATCATAGACAATGTGGAAATAGCCATGGCGGCCACTGATAAGGAGTTGGAAAAGTTTGAAGAAACATTTTTCAGCACTGAGGAAGCAAAAATCCTATACAACAATATCCCTCAAACTCAGCAAGAAGAAGTAATCATAGAAGAGACATCTAATAAAGAAAAGAAAGGAGTAGAGGTAGAGAAGAAAGATGAATCTTTTGCTGATTTGGTCAAGGTGAAGCAAGAGATGATGGATAGCACTCCCATCACTCCCTCCTCAGCATTTTTATCAAGTCTTACACCTGACACTAGCAGTTTGGACTCCTGGAAGGAAGAAGACCTGATTAAGTTTAGTGTTCTAGCTATGGATGGAGAAGGCCAAGGAGAAACAAGTAATGAGGAATCCTCTCTTGGTAGAATTAGTAAATATTTTGAATAGTTTTCTACTAGAGGACAAGAAGATGGTAAATGTACATTTAGCTGATGATGTGAGCACAATCATCTCTCAGTTCAAAGTAAATTTTTCAAGCCTAAAAGAATCTGCGGCCATAATGGCAGAGGAAAAGTACTTAAAGAAGAGACTCAATGAACTAATGAGTAATTTTGCACTAGACTTGACCTCTCTTAAGTCTAGTTAGGCATCATTGAAGGAATTTGAAGAGCAAGGAATGAAAGTCATTGCATAATCCATCGATCAAGATAAGTTCACTGATGCCTATCTTAAGAAGATCAAAGATGCAGAGGCAATGATTGAGAAGGTGAAAATTTTAGTGCTAGACACTTCCATTAATGTAAACATGTGTAACAATGTCTATCAAGGACAGTTGGATATAATTGGTAAGGCAGAAAAAGAAATAGAGAAGATAAGATCTAGATAGACTTAGTTGAGGAATGCTCTTGCGCCCTCTCTAGATATTCTCAGTCAAAACATAAAGGAGATTGATGCGACAATGATAACCTATGATCAAGGTCCAAGCACCAAATTGGAGAAGATGGAGAAGCTACAATATGCATTATGCACCCGTCTATAGATAGTCAATTCTCTGATAACCTTTTGGAAGAAGGAGATCCAAAAACTCAAGATTGCATATCCAGATGTTTTCCCTTAGTAAGTATATGTAGATAAATTTTTTGATGCACCTTTTTCATTAATGTCAAAGGGGGAGTTGTATAGAATATGGAGTACATATATGTATAGGGAGATATAAGAGTTTGTATAAAATATATAGAAGACAAAAATTTTTTGTATTAAGGGACAATTAGAGACTTAGCCATATTCCTTTGTTGCCATCAATGACAAAGGGGGAGATTGTTGGAAAGTTGTCTATACTAAGATATATGAATAGTTATATTGTTGTCATTATGGAAACAAAGTCATATAGCAGTTTGGAGTTAGCACACTAAGTGTAAAGATCAGAATTCAGTTAAGTGTTGAAGACTAGACAACATATAGAGCACCAGAGACTTAGAGCATCAGTGCATGTGTGTACAGATGAATTAAGGTATGCAGCTTGGAAGTTAAGGTTGTTAGACTATACTTATGCTTAGTCTAAGAGTGCATAAGTAGATATGCAAAGATGTGAAAGTTACAGTCAATTGAAGTTGCACAACCAGTATGTGCCAGCAGCGAACAGAGCATGGAGCCGACAGTGACTATTTTGGTATGCAATTATAAATTAATGTTGTAGAGGCTATGTGCCCATTGTATTTAGGTTGCTAACTTATGTATATGTATAATTTTAAGCATGCTTAGGACAATTCATTTGGAAGCATTATTTGTAATTAGTTATAGGGCTGACCTAATTGTATATTTGGTATAAGTGCATAAATATAAGGTGCACCCATTGTAATCAGTATGGAAGTTGTAAGAGATTTGTGATAAGCAGAGAAAAGGTATGTGAATTGAGAATAAGATGTATTAGAGCTTTGCTATAGGTCAAAGCATCAACACACCAAAGGAACTAATCTGACAAGTAGTGTCATAGTGACAGTTCACCTACAGATATAGTGAGTATCTAAGTCAGAAGGTTGTAGCCTTCATCATTTGAGCAGTGAGCTCTAGGACAGTGAGTCCACTCCCCTAATAGGGATCATTGTAAAAGACTCCTAATAGGGTCTGACCCTTAACCATGTCTACTATACTAAAAGCATTGTAAAGCTACTCCTAACAGGGTAAAGGATCTTCTAACAATGATCACAAAACACTAGTGCAAATTATTAGTGGGTATCAAGTGGCACCGGGGTTTTTATCTATTTGGGTTTCCCTGTAACCATATTGGTGTCATGTGTTGATTTCATGTTTCAAGTTTATGTGAATGTTTAATTCAATACTTAAGCATTTATAATTTAGTATTCAGATTAAAGTGAAAAGTTAAAATACAGTGAACACTAATTCACCCCCCCTCTTAGTGTTCCCATTCCTAACAATATGATGTAATGAACGAATTAGGAATGAAAGTTGATACTACAGATGTAAGATGCTATGCTATGGATAACAGATCTATCCCTATTATTGGTAAAATAAAGAATGTTAAATTCAAATTACCTTCTTGTCCAAAAACAACTTATAAAATTAATATTATTGTTGTTGAAGTACCCACAAATTATGGAATGTTACTGTCCAGACAATGGTCTAATTTAGTAGGTGGTAATATCCAATTGGATTTATCTTATGCATCTATTCTAATAAATGGTAGGAATGTGAGAATTGATAGGAAACTGAGGTCCTCTTATATTATTGAAGAAATTAATTCAATTCAAATTACATCCTTTTTCCATGCTAATATTGTTGGTCACTGCTAGCATTGGTGTAAACATTGCCAAGTTGAATGAAGCTCAGATTAAAAGGTTAGCCTTTGAGAAAGACCAATAGAAGAATAATTATGAAGATTTGTCAAGAAGAAGGGGAATTTAGGCCCTGCCTCTGCCACTAGGTGGTGACAATGTGTGGAAGAAGTATGAAAAAATACAAGAGGAAAACAAGAAGCTAACCAATCTGGTGAAGGTGGTAAGAAGTGATACATGGGGTGCTTGCTTAAGCACATATTTGATAAATTAAAAGAGAAAATGATAGCTATGTGAGATTGAATGGAGGATTATAGAGCCTTGGGAACCACTCATGATGAGATAACTAAGAGGCTGATAGAAAAAATGAGTACCATGAATACAGATGAACAAGGATAAATCTAAACCTTATTGAATGCACACAATGTATATGGCACAGAAATGGAAGAGGACTTTAATGCCTTTAGGGATATAACCAAGAATGGTTTACCAACATGGGTAGACAACAATGGACATGACATAGGCAAGGATGCATGGATCAAAATCTATCAAGGGTTACTTGATGTTTCTCTTCAGGCTTGCAAGGATGAAAACTTAGAGCTCAAGAATACAAACCAGAGCATGGACTAGTTTGTCAAGATGGAAATCATGATTTGAGGTTCTTTGAGTGATTTCAATCTAGGAAAAAATGGGGGATACCAATAACACATCATCGACTGCGACAAAGCCCTGGAGGATTCAGATTCTACCTAAAATTAGTTAACGTCTGTTAAGTTTTCAAAATTTTTTAAGTATTAATGAAGAGTTTCATCTCTTCACATGTAACTGAATCAATGTCTATATGTATGTGAGTTGATTTAAGATAAACTAAGATAACAATTAAAAAAGGGACTTTTTCCAGTTTATAAAAAAACTTCTATAATCCTTGGATTATATATTGGAATGTATCAGCAATGCTCCTATGGTAATGAAAACTTTTTAATGCAATATAAAAGTTTCGGTCATTCTTCAAATTCTGGTGATTTTATTCTGTCTTATGTCTTTGTTTGAGTTCTTTGAATTAGATATGTGACTTACTTTGATTGATAGTACAATTGATTTGGTTATTTTGGATGAACATCAAACTAGAAAATTAGAACATATGTATTGATTTATCAATCTTGTGTTCTATCTTATTGGGCTTCTATAGGGAAGTTAAAATCAATAGGACTAGATTATTGTTTCCCTAATTTTATTAATTAATTAAAGCATCATCAAAGTGATAACAAACTACTTAGAGGGGCTATTTGTTGTCTCCAAAGTTATACTAACAAACAAATTTGATAAAGATATTATATTTTTCACCTTAATAACAAGGCATTGGTCTGACATATTGTGTTGGAGGTTTCATTATTGATTACATACATATATTATATGGGATTAATCAATAAACATCCTAACAAGAGCAATTTCAAGAAATTCACAATTTATTTTCAATTCTAAATAAAGCACACAAACAAGGAAGTTTCAGTTTTCAAAGCAATCAAATTTCAGGAGAAGTACAACAATCTGCTATAAAAAACATTAGAAGGTCCTAAGGTATAGACCTACTAGCCTTGGTCCCACAAAGCCTAAATTTTAGAGGTTCACATCCTAGAAAGGGTGGAATTTGTTAGTTGGCCAAATCCCTTTGGGTTTCTTATAATCAGAAATAAGAATCCATAGGAAATCCAATTTATTGATTTAGGCACCAACACATCTAATACACCTTGAAATTATTATATATAACAAATACAAAGAACATTCATATTTCTTCTATCCTAGCTACTAGAGAAAAAAGTCTCCTCAAAGTCTACTCCTTCAACTTGTGCATAGCCTTTTCATACTAGTCTTACCTTATTCCATATGACTTCACCATCTTCAATTATATTGTTTTAGAACACACATTTTGTTCCAATCAAATTTGTTCCTCTTGATATAGGTACCATCTTCCATGTTTGATTATTCATTATCTGATCCATCTCTTTATTCATTTCTTTCATGCATCCATCATCTTTTCTTGATTCTACAAATATTTGTGGTTCTACATTAGAAAGGAAACAATAATTTTCTTGTCCACTTGCCTTGGAAAGTCTTCTACTTGTTTAAACACCTTTTTCTTTATCCCTAATGATGCAATTTTATGAATACCATCTCTGCACATACTTTGTAGGTGTCTTCGATGTTTATTTAGGTTATTTTTCCTCTTCATTTACTCCCCCTTTATCTTTTTGAGAAATATTTTATTCTATAAGAGAAACATGAACATCTTCAAACTTAATCTTCAGCTTTGTAGTAGTCAGATCCCACTTTTCACTTATTCGACCATTTGTGCCCTCCAAAATCTTCTTCAAACTCATGTTATAATAGTAGTATGATTTTCTCTCATGGAATATCCCATAAATACTCCTTTAGATAATCTTGAATCAAACTTTCATAGATTTTCCTTATCCCTTCTAATGTGGCACTTGCTTCTAAAGACTTTGAAGTACATGATAGTCAGAGTCTTTCCAAACAAAAGCTTGTAAGGTCTCTTTGTGTGATTTAGTCTCACCTATACTCTATTAAGAAGATAAACAATAGTTTGGAGAGAATCTCTCTAATACATATTAGGGAGGTTAACATCTTTCAACATAGTCTTATCCATCTCAACAATAGTCCTATTATTTGTTTCAACAACTCCATTTTTATGTGGACTTCTAGGTGTAGATAATATTCTTCTAATTCCATTTTTTTCACAATATCTATCAAACTCGATGAAAATTCACCACCTCCATTAGACCTCAGACACTTGATCCTAGCATCCACTTGATTCTCAACCAAATTTTTGAATAGCTTAAATCTATCAGAAGTGTCTGATTTTTCTTTTAAGAAAGTAATCCATATCATTCTAGAATAATCATCAATAAGCAACATAAAATACCTTTCACCATTTATTCATCTTGTCCTTTTAGGTCCACACAAATATGTATAAATTAGCTATAAGGTTTTGAGGTAGAATACTCCTTTTTCTTGAGCTTGTTCCCTATTTTCTTTCCCATTTGATATTATCTACACCCAATGTTTGAAGGCTTAATAATCCTTGGCAAATATCTCACAACTTTTGATCTTCACCATGTTTTCAAAATTGATGTGTCCCATTCTCTTGTGCAACAAGTAGCATTCACTACTTTGTGCTAATAAATAATTACTTCCTCTATTTTATTTTATGTAATAAATATTGTCATCAATCCTTATGCCTTCTACAACTAGCCTTTTAGAAACTTTTCTTAACTCACAATCAAATCCATGAAAGATAAGCTTGTAACCTTTACTACACATCTAAAGTAACACATTATGTCTCAAAACATTAACATCATAAACATCACCAATTTTATGATTACTCTAGACACCTAAAATTTGTCAAGACTAATTGAAGTGAGCAATCAAGGCATTGATTGCAATCAAGCCAAAATCCTATATTCATTGAAATCAAAAGTACAAAGAATTAAATAAATCAAATAAATTATTTAATTATACAATTAATCTAATTAAATTGTATAGTTTAATTAAATCAAATTTAACCCATTCAAGGGGTACACATGGCTAAAGAAATTAATTGAGACAACATGTCTCATGTCAAAAGTTGGGGGTTCAATAGAAAGATCAGATAAGTCTCTTCCCCTACCAACCTTTTTGTTTCTCTTTTCTGTGGTAACTTCCTCATTCTTTTTTGCATTTTGAATAAGAATGGGCTCTTCTTTATTAGTCTTACCACTTTTTCCTTTAATAGCATTTGGTTTAGGAGAAACGTTATTCTGAGGATTATCTTTGACAAATACTGACCTTGGAACTCCCTGATCAGCTTCTACTCTTCTATTCCTCTAGTTATATGAGGATCTGGCCTGAGAAATTGCAGCCATAGTTAGAGTCCTAATTTATTCTTTACTAGGCTTTCTACATTAAGCATTATCCAATTTTGGCCTAATCACATTTATTTTGCAAATATCATCATTAGACTCTTCTTGATCAGATTAGGAAAAAACTTGTTGCTCATACATGGGGAGCCTTCTCCTCTTATGATCAACATCAACTAAAATCTCTTCATCCTCTGAAGATGAAATTTCTTCCACTTTTTCATTGGTAAACATGTTTACTGCAGGCTTTTTAGATCCTTCATGATCTCCTGCATGTGAGTCTTCTAGATCTTCTCCTAAAGCTTGGGCTAAAACACACTAATAGGGTGAGTGAGGCATATTAAAAGCTACACACCACTAAATACTTTTTACATTATGTGTTGTATTTTTCTTTAAAGGGTTCGGGGTATCCCTTCCCTTTTGTGTCTCATGGGTATCAAAAATAGGCTTCCCATCCTTACAATTTTTTTTGTAGGGATAAGCATGTAACCTAGGGAATATTTCCTGCCTCTGATATGGTGGTTAATTATCCTGAAAACCTCTCCCACCCTTTTCAATCCTAGTAGAGAGGTCCTTGACAACACTTGCCAACTTGTCAACTTTGTCATCTTCTTTGGTAGGTTTTACAACATGTGGTTTGGTCTCTTTCCACAATCTCCCTTCATCCCTTTTGTACATTTGACCAGATGCTTTCCTATTACTCTCGATATTTATTGCTAATTTGAAAGCATCTCTCAGAGTACGTGGGATTTTGTCTCTTAGGTAAGATATTTTTACCTCCAAAGCATTGAAGTATGTGGTCAAGAAAACTTCATCATCTAATCTTAGGACTAAGAATTTGTACATGGGCTTTTGAAATCTACCATTGGATTCATACATGCTCTCATTTGGATGTTTTTTGATATTATTGAATTCATTAAGCATGTAACTAGAATTGACATGTTCAACATACCACTCCTCAAAGTTTCTCACAAATTCATCCCATGAAGTAATGCTATTTTTAGGCAAACCCCTATACCAATCCCTAGAATCTCCTATTAGCGATTGAACAAAAAGTTTCATAATAACATCTTCATTCTCAATTTCATAGTCATTTAATTTATCTATAAAAGACTTAAGATGCTCTTCACATGTAATGACATTGTTACCTGTGAACTTAGGGATTTTATCTCTTACCTTATTGGGGATTGCATTCGGTTGACCAGGAATACCATCAAAGAATAATGGTCGGTATCTGTCCAGATGAACTGGCCTTCTTTGAAAATTTTGTGAATCCTGGGCTCCACTACCTCCAATATTCTGATGAAACATATTTCCAATAGGACAACCAACCAAAGGGACCTGTTGGATTGATATTTTTAACTGGTCCTTGGACCACTTGCTTGGAGCCTGAGGCTTGGATATTTGGCATAGGACCACATGATTTATTTTGTGGTAGTGTCCCAACAATAATAGGGATTGAGATACTAGTAGTTGTATTCATGTTAGCATGTAGGAAAGCAATTTTCCTTTTTATTTCATCTGCAATAGCCTCCAATTCCAACTTCTCTAATTGGATAGCCAAATCTTCTTTGGCCTTTCTAGCCTTCTCCAATTCTAAGCTAGTTTGAGAAATAACATTAGGAATAACATCATTCCTTTTGGATTGATTTATGTTTATCCCTACCACCTTTTTCTTTCCTTTATCACAGGAATCCTTTGTATTATTTTTGAGATCTTCATTTTTCTTAACTTATGATGGATGCAACTGTCTCAGAATAGGGCCTTCACCTTCAAATTCATCCTTTTTAGGAGTTGGCTCATTTTTAGTAACTTGTTGCCTCAAAAACCCCATATCACCAAATAAATCACTATCTAAACCCTTAAATTCTTGATTTAGATCTTTTGCTTGGAGCTCATTATTCTTTGTCTTTCTCATGAGTTCTTGTCTCTCCATGAGTAACTCATAAATTTCTTTCTCCCGCTCTTTTCTTTTTCTAGTGATTTCTAATAATTGTTCCCACTCTTTTTTCCTCTAAGCCATAACCTCTTCCCGCAACTTCTCAGAATCATGAGAAGCAGTCTCAGTAGTAGAGGTATCTCATGTTTGGTCTAAACTTTCACATGCAGGAAAGAATCCTATATCTATGAATTCATCTTCCTGAGGAGGACTAATTGAGTTAGGGTTCATTCTTCTAAGAAACTTAGGGTTTTTAGAATAAGAGGGAACCTCTTTTGGGATAGGTGTCGAAGCATGCTCATTAGATGGTCTAGATGAACTATGGTTAAACATACCTCATTTAGACCATTGCTTTCTACTAGGTGTATGGAGCTCATCACCCATATTACTTTCTGGGTGATCCTTATAGTATGATGTAGTGTATCTTTGTTGACTCCTGATAACTTTGACAAGATACTTTAACAATTTTCTTTATGCCAAACCAACAAATGACAAACATAGATTTCAGAGTTGCCACCCACAAGATTTATGGGGATAAATTTTGGTAAACGGGTCTTCTAAGTAAAGAAACAAATGATTAACAGGAAACTATAACAAGCTTATTGCAAAATATTTGATTCCCTAGTAGAGTCACCAATTTTGTTAGTACTTAAAACTGCAGATGATAAAAAATAATCAGAAAACTTCTGATACTTAACTCTTGTAGTCCCAATAGATGCATATGTCAATAATAAACACTAAGGTATTAATGATCTAGATCCTTCTTCACTTTGAGCTCTTAGCTACAAGTGGGTATACCTATTAGATTTAATTCTCTAAAATCCAAAATAGTTATCTATATGCTTGATACAGATATAAACATATAACTTTGTTTAACAAAACTTAAAATAGATTTTTATTAATTTTGATTGATGGTGAAAAATATGTAACTTAAGCAATGACTAGTGCCAACTCCTAGGGCATCAGAGTCAACTAAGACACACATCTATAGAAAACCTTCAAATCAAATAAACCCAAAACCTAGATAAAATGCCTTACAAATTACCCTCTCATTTATATATACTATCATCAAATTCTTACACAGAATATGAATTCTCTAAGACCTCACTTAAGATTTACCCTTCCCTTGAAAGAAACTTAAGATTAACCTCACTATCTACCTTGGAGATGATGTATCAAGAATGCCTTACAAATTTAATACATAAAGAAATCCAAATTCACACATGAAGACAACAAAACATATAAAAGGAATTTTATTATATTTTCATTAATAAATCTTCTTTATCAGTACATTTAGAGACTAATATTTCTTAGAATCAAAACACTTGATGCAAAAACTCCTATTACAATAAGTATTCCACCACCTCTTATAATCATCTAGAGCTAACTATATACACTAGCCATCTTAGAATCCTTAAGAAAAGGATGCAACAAGCTTTAGATGGCTAGGATAGTGACTTGCACTAGAATACAAAATATATTTTAAAAATGAACAGAAAAGGGGAAAGGGTGCCAAAAAACTATTTCTTCTCATAGTGAAGCTCTTCAAGTGGCACCTTTGTCTGTTGGTATTCAAAGTAACTACTAAAGGTTGTTCTATGAATGATGACCACCTGTTCTGGCTAACCTACATCATCCTCTTTAAAATAGTTACTTTCCCTATGCTCAAAGGTCAGGTGCCATGCTGGAATTCACTCATCCTCCATTACCTCTAGGTCAACAACAACTAGCTTCTTCTTCTTAGGTTTGGTGGTTTTTTCCGATGCAACAACCTCTTCCTCTAAAGGCCATGTGTATTCTTTTAGACTTTGCAACATTTTGACATGTTTATCCCATCTCGAGTCAGTGATGGCCTTTGTGTCAACAACAAATCTGGTGCACTCATTTTTAGTTTGAAACGTAGCATCCTGAGTGTTGTTGAACCTATCAATGTCTAAGGAGCCATCATTATTCAAAAAATCCTCCAGCCTAGTCACCAACTGACTCATGCTTGACTTCCATTCCTCAACTCCTATGATGTTACCATCATTTTTACAAATTGGAGTGAGGTCTTTGCTAAAATCTGGGCCAAATATATCCATTTTGGCTCTCACCTGATTTGCCTTGCCTTTGAAAAATCCCCAAGTTGCACCTATTTTTTCTATCTTCATTCCAACTTGAGTCACTAACTCTAGAATATCTGTCCTGTGTGGTTGTAGTAACTCAAGTTTCTCAAACAAGGCCCCTCTGCTAGACTAAATGCTGAAAAGTGGCTCTAAAGTAGCCATAGCATCTTTGATATTGTCATTTTTTTTTTGCAACATAGAATATAAATTATGGACTGAGTCCATTTTTCTATAATTACTTCATACCTATGTTGTATGATATCAAAGAGGACTTTGAGGGCTATATCTAACTTGTCCTTCTTTGAATCTCTTGCTGCCTCAATAGGAGTCTGTGCCACTGATTGGACTGCAGCTTCAATTTGCATGACTGGAGGAGGAGATGCCTTGGAAGCCTCTTCAAGCTTAACTTTTAATTCTTCCAGATCATCTTCTAGGACTTTGCTTTTCATCAGTCCTTTATCTCTATCCTTTTCTATGGTAAAAGTATTATCAAACAATTTTATATATCTATTTGATAGTTGAGCTGTCTTAGCTTCATTCAGATGGGAAAAATGAGTCACTACTTTAGACACCTCAAGATCACTGGTGTTTTGGACAGTCTAGATGATCTTGTTCCCCTCCATTTTTTCTTCTATGCTAACTGGGGAAGGCTTTTGAGTTCTTGGTGCAAGGGACCACATTGCTAAATCCTATGATTTGGGATTGTACCCACATTCTTTGATCATATCACCAACCTAGGTTTCATGGGAAAGATTTCCCTTAGGTTTCCTTCTAATCTGATTGATTATGACGGCTGATGTTAGATCCCACCTTGGCATTAAGAGCATTCCACTAGATTTGACCAGTTTCTTGGCTTCTTCCATAGTAATGGTCTCTAATTTTGGATCATAAGAAGCCAAGGCTTTTAGTGCCTCATCATCTAGATTAGTGCCCTCAGTCACTGTCCTTGCAACCTCCTATTATTTCTTCCAAATCAGGAAATTCTTGAATTCTTCACTTTTGATGAATTGGTTATCACTTAATAATTCTTCTTGGTATATCTCTCTTTCATCTTTTCCAAGCAACATGGGTAGCTCAACTTTTTCCTGTGTAGCCACTTTGTTTCCTTCCCTAATACTCTTCTTGATTTGATGATAGTAAGTTATATCACTAGGTATTAGGGTTGCAACCTCGTCTGATTATTTCTTTTATTTTTTCCCTTTTGAGGGCTCACCTTCCTCAAGTCTTTTCTTCTTTGGAGGAGGATTAGACACATACTCTTCTTTAGGATAATTTTGGTCAAGTTCAAGAACAAGAGGATCTCCTACTTGAGGTGGGTTGTCTCCTTCTTGTGAATCATCAGTGTATTCTTCATAATATAAGGAAGAATAGTCTTGTTTTACTTCAAGATTTTCTTCAAGCTGAGCCTCTAATTGTTCGGAGAGAGTATCATACATCTCCACCATTCTGTCTATTCTCTTCAAATATGGGAGGTCAGGGAAAAATCCTCCAAAGGCAATTTCAGCCTTTCTAAGTTGAGCCTCCAAATTCAGTAAGTCATAAAATTTGGTCATTCTTCTCCCAATCTCATCCTCATCCAACATGTTTCTTGTAACATCCTCATCATCACATCCCTCATGGTCTCTTATAACACTGATGTTGGGGATGAGTGTCATCTTGGCTTCTTTGATGAAATCCTCAGAGTCAACATATCTACACACACCAGAGGCCATCCTAAAATGATTCAACCATGTACTGAGCTATGGTAATGCTCTTTTCCCAATCAGGAAGCTTGATATTTTGAACTACCTAGGAGTGAAAGTCCCTTTTCTATGTGGTGCCAAGTGTTATTTGTCAGTCCAGATTAGCTACCACAAGAATTCTAGTAGGGCAATTCTTGGTGGTACATACTTTGGGGGTATGTGTGGGGGATGTGGGCATCCATAGACTCTATTAGTGTGTAATTCTTGCCCACGTAAAAGTCACACTAGTTATGACCCATATGCCACTTGTCCACAAACTTCTTAGGCCTAAGAAGCTTCAACATCTTAACTGGTAGCCATGTTATATTTGTTCCCAATATATTTAAAATTGGCAACACAATCCAATTTTGGAAAGCACAGAAATCATTCTCATTTGAATTATAGTTCCACACTCTCAACCATAGTTGCGCAGGATTGTGTTGTCCCTCAAACATTAACCTTGGTCTAAGCATATGCCCCTTTAAGATGTTAATATTGTAATATAAAATGAGATCCATCAAGAGGGAATAGTGCATGAATTTCACTAGCCTCTTGTCCTCTTTGATCATCATTAGGCCTTCATGCATTCTATCAACTACATACTGAATGTAATCATAATCAGTATTGGCATGTGAGTTTTGGATGTCCAGGATTATCATTAATAAATTAGCTGGCATCTTCTTTGCACCCCCATCCATCCCTAAGACTTGACATAGCCCATATGCTAGGTAATTCATATAGAAATAGAAGATTTTGAACTCATAGGGAGCATTCATGTGTGCTGGTAGAGGGGCAACATATTTTCCAGTCCTAGGAATATGCCTGGCTACTTGGGTTTTCACAAGCCCTAATTGACTTGCATACTTCTCCTTTTCTTTCCTAAGGTTAATTTATGTAGAAGATGAGGAATAAAAATTGAAAGCCTTCATGAAGGATCCCCTATCAAGAGATACTAGGGATGACTTGTCACTCTTCCTGATAGTCTTTGATATAGGGTCATAAAGTCTAGCTAATTCATGCATTAGGTCAACATTTAAGAAGACATCAAGAACAATTATCTTGGCCATTTCTAGGGTCCATGCATTGCAGACATGAATTGATCTAAAATGGTTATTATAGAAATAAGTAAACAACATATAAATTGTCTCCAAAGGGTGGAACCAAAGACTTAACTCCAAATCAACCTTGATCAAATCCAACTACACCCCCTACCCTTAGCAAATCCTATAAAAGCAAGGGATAATTCACTCATAATTCATCCACAAATATGAGAATTGCATCTGACCTCTTGAGATTTTGAATTGGAAAGGAAAATTTAGAAGTTAATTAAGCATTTCAATTTGGAATTGAACACTTTAGCTTGCTTTATCATTTATTCTTATTCTAGGACTGTCATTAATGGAGGCTTGCTGAGAGCTTCACCATTAACATCCCTAGCTAGAGATCCATAGAGTGCTTAATTGTCTTTATTTGTTAAAATAACTCTTCCTTTGTGGTAATTTAGTTATTTTATTCAATTATTTGCAATACTAACCCTATGAAGGTACAAATTCTAGTACACAAAATGGCACCCACTGTGGGGTATTAGGCTTCACTTTTCTAAAAATTCAGAAAATTTTATATTTTCAATTTTTTTGCATGTTTAACTCTCTGTTTGATAGGTGAAATAGTGCGTATGATCTTTTCTACAATGCTTTTGACAGGTTCTCTAGTGCTTTTGATACCTGAAACAACTCCTTGACAATTAATTGTTGCACCTTTACATAGAGTTTTAGCACGTTTGATTCTTTCTAGTTTCTGTTTCTATTCTCTCAGCGCTTTTGCCCTGACTAGCCAGCACGTTTGATCCATTAGCCAATGCTTTTGCGGTATTTTTGATGCCTTTACACTAGATTTCAGTGCTTATGTACTCTATTTCTACGCTTTTAACTATTTACTTTAGCACTTTCAATTTGATCCTTGGCGCATTTGAGCATTTAAATAGTGCTTTCAATAGATTTAGTAGCACTTTTGCTTAAATTGAAAATAAACAGAATCTGACTGTTGGAAATTTTTTTCTCTTTGTTTGCAGGATGACTGATCATAAAAGAGTAAAAAAACCAGAGAGTAGATTCAATCAAGAAGGCGAAGCTTTAACAAAGAAGATCAAATAGGAGAACATTGCTCACATTAAGCTAGTTCTTGAGGATTCTCAGCAAGAAAGCAAGGTACATGAACATTATCTAAAAGTGGTAGAAGCATATAAGGTAAAATTTGTTTCATTGAATTGGATTTATTCACCTTAATCAAGTTTTTCTTAAATTTAACAAATAAGGCTTTAGATTAAATTTCATCTTGTTTTCTTCATTTTTTCTGGTTGTGTTGACTAACTTGTTGGAGGAAAAGCACATTGGAAAGGAACGATCGCCACTAGGTGAACATTAAAAATGAAAAATCAATCAAAAATGCCCCTAGCCTTTGCTAGCTTCATTTGAAGGTAAGCCTAAACTTAGTCATTTTTTTACTTAAATTGTGGCTTTGTTGTTTTCAAAATTTAGTAATTAAAAACAACCTATTATTGTTTGTGAAATTTAACATTAGGCCTATGCTCTTCACTTTCTAAGTGAATCAAAATGCCAAAAGTGTGCAACTTCTTGATTAAAAGAAAGGCTAGGTAAATCAAGCACAAAATTTGAACAACCCCTTGTTTGTAGAAAAGAGTAGAAATACTTGATTCTCATTAGTTTGTGGGTTTGGTAAATGAACCTTGTTAAAAGTGTTTGGGAATTGAGAAGTAGATAGGGATATGCTCTCCACCTTTTTGGTGAATCAAACTCCCACAACCTATTTCTTCATTCCACTTTATTGCTTTCAAATGAACATGCTAGATCAATAGTTGGGCTCACCTCCTGAGATTTGCCTTAACGAGGCCGGTGAGAGGGACAACCCAAAGTGGGATACAATAACCTTTTCCATGATCATCCAACCCACTATAAAAAGAAATACATGCATCCTTAATGGGGTGTGTGACAAAAGGGTGTTAAATTTTCAAACTTCCTCAAGTAGTCCTTCGGGATTGCGCAAAACTCTGACATACCGGTGGTGGGAAGCCTCTTAATATACTTGGAGGATGAAAGTTTAATATCCATTTTGAACATAATATTGATTAAAACCTTGTTAACTTAGCAAAGAATACCTTATAAAGCCATGTTTACGAACCTAATCTTGAGCTAGGTAGATTGCTTGAAGTGTCTTTTTGTGTAAAACTCATGATAACGTCCTACAAATTCAAACACTTTTTGTGTAGAGGGTTAAAAAGAAAAAGTGTACTTGTGATTGTTGTGTTTGAAAAATACATAGAAAAAGTGAAAGATATATCCATTACAAAGCTCATCTTATATTTTTAATCTCTTCAATAAAAATCAACAATTACCAAATTGAGGATCGATTCAAAATTAAACTTTGTTGAATGCTGGTTTCTACACATTCTCACAAACTCAAATTATCTTTAAGAGAAGATGGCACTTGCATTGAAAATGAGGTCCTTGAATTTGAACATCAAATTCTTTTCAACGATCATGACCAGGGGGATAGTCTCCCAAATTTATTTGAAAAAAGACTTGAATCAATGGATTAAAATTCTGCGTTCCATGATTACCATCATGGTGGAAATAATGATAACATCAACAATGCAAATCAAGAACCTAAAGAAACCATTGAAGAAAGGGCTAATGGAGTGGCTCAAGATACCGATTTTCTTGAAGTCATGGACAAACTCATAGATAGAGATAGGGAGAAATTTTTCCTAAATCTAGCCCAAGCAGGGGTAAAGCTCCACATGACTATGATGTGGATCAACTCAAGAAAAGAAAAGAAGAGGAAAACCTGATGTATGCTATGAATCAACAACTAAAAATGTTCCAAACTCAAATAGACTTAATGAAGAAGGCCACTAAGCCTAAACCTTTCTCTATTGAAGCTTTATGTCCATTACCATTTGACAAAAGCTTAGTCATGGTAGCTTTCCCTATAAATACAATTTTTCCTAAATATGATAAATATATGGGTAAATTAGACCCACATGATCACCTTAGAGAGTTTTGTGCTTTAAGTATTGAATTTATGCATAAGCACACGTACTTAATGAGAATTTTTCTAAGACTTTTGGGAGGGCAAGCCATGGAATGGTTCTCTAAACTTCCACAAGGGATCAAGACTTTTGAGGAATCAGCCTCTAAATTTGTAACTCCTTACTCCTACAATATTGAACATGAGATTACCATGCTAAAACTATGTGATACAAAACAAAAAGATGGTGAATCTTTCTTAGGGTTCCTTCAAAGGTGGAGGACCATTTTCGCAAGGTACCCAGGAAGTATCCCTGAAAAGGAGAAGATGGAGATATTTATGAATAATTTAAATATGGAGATGAACTATAGGCTCCAACTTTAATGTTCCCCTACATTTGAAAAACTTATTGAGAATGGGATTAAGATTGAAGATGTATTGGTCAAAAGGGGTAAAATCAAATTGTTCAAAGATAACAAACCCTACACCAATACTAGTAATAATAATTATATATCTAATTATACCAACAATAAAGGATCCAACAATCACAATGACAAACCTAAGCTATGGTTGAAAAATAACAACAAAAATCTTGTGAATGATGGGGTTGTGGAAGCCCACACCTTGAAGGCTACCCCATTAACTTATCAAGTGGAGCGAATTCAACATACAATGTAAATCAAATGAATAAAGATCCTTTTAATAATGCCAATTCCAACAACAACAACAATAATTCTAATAATAATCCCTTCAATAATGCTAATGACAACAAGCCTAAACCCTTCGTTTCCACTTATCAAAAGAGAAAATTCACCTTCTTAGGTGAACCATTGGAGAATGCGTTAAGGACTTTGGTATCCAACAAGATCATTACTCTACCCCAGTTAAGGCCCTATGAACCCCAAATTAAACCGAATTGGTGATATGATTCTCACCATTGTGAGTATCATCGAAATAAGGGTCATAAGACCAATGAATGCATGAAGTTAACATATTTGGTGCATGACTTAATTGATGATGGGACAATCAAAGTTGAAGGGCCTCAAAATAATGAAGATCATACGGCCTTAAAAAATCCCTTTCTAAACCATGAGAAGGGTGAGTCATCAAACACTAACCAAAATAATAAAAGGGGTAATGAGAAAGTCAACTTTGCTCACACTTATGATAACACAATTAATGCTCTAAGGGGTGACGGAAGCACCATAAATGTTATTGTGGTAACATAGAAGCCAAGGGAAGCAACATCTAATGTTGTAACTAGGGGGAAAGCTTCAAAGATTACTCTACCTATTAATTCTCCAAGAATTGTTCTACCAAATCAATCTCCATCTTCATCATCAAAACAATATAATTTGGTAGATCAATTACAATGAACCCCTGCCCAAATCTCTATTTTGGAATTGCTAAAACTCTCACCAAATCACAAGGAAATTCTCAAAAAGGCCTTGGTGGAGAAAAATGTACCTCTAAATTTGGAGGCAAATAAATTTCAAAATATAATGGGACATCTTATTGCACCTCATTTCCTATCTTTCTTTGAGCAAGATGACATGTTGTTGAATCACCCACAAAAATTACCTTTGCATATAGATGTTATAATTCATAAGAATAGGGTAAAAAGAATCCTTATTGATGGAGGGGCCGACCTAAATATTTGTACCCTAAACTTGGTGAAAGCCTTAGGATTTTCTGAGGAGTCTATTGAACCAAAGAAAAAGATAACTATAAAAGCCTATGATGACAAAGAAAGAGCTTCTAAGGGTGTCATAGTACTTCCTATTAGAGTTGGTCCAATGAAAAAAGAAACCATTTGTCAAGTCCTAGACCTAAAGATGACTTACAATATCTTATTAGGGAGACTATGGATTCATGAAATGCAAGCCGTGCCATCTACCTATCACCAATGTCTTAAATTCCTGTATTTAGGGTAGAAAATCATGGTAAGCGGGGACTCAAACCCCTTCCAATATTGTAATAACTTAAAGCCTATCAATGATTCTCTAGTCCCACATAATGCAGAAGGGTCCATACCCCTAAGAATAGAGCAAGGTCAAAGCTCTAAAGATCTCCCATCTTTGAAGGGAAAAGAAAAAGAAGAAAAAGAAGAAGTTGTTGTTGAAAACATCCAAAATCCCACTAACCTAGCTACATCGACAAAAGGGAAAGAAAATGTTAGTGAGGAGAGTACTCTTGAAACAAAGAAAGAAGACCAAGATAGATCCATTTAAATCTAAACTAAGGAGGCTCATTACTAAAAGATGGACCACATGATTAAAAACTTTGAGAAACAATGTAAAATCAAACAAAAGGGAGTAGGTGAATACTCCTTATCCATGATGGACCTACCCTTATCTCCAAGGTTATATGGAAAGCCATCTAATTTTCCTCATAAATACAATGATCACTTTATGAGGGCTAATACATCATCATTCATGGAGGAAGAGGACAATGAAATCCTAAACTAGTTATACAAAGATGAAGAATCAAGTACCCATGAGAAACACATACAAAATATAAGCATTCCCACACATCAATATGGGAAGGGATTTCAAATTATGGAAAAAATGGGATATAAAGGACAAGGACCTTTAGGGACAAGAAATGAAGGAATCCTTGAACCCATTGAAATGATGTGGAGAGACAGCAAAGAGAAGACAAGATTAGGCTACCTAGAACAAGGGTATACTAAAAAGAACTATCCTAAAGTCTATGATCAAATATTACAATTAGAGTCACATAGTGAAAAAGATTCAAATGAATGGGAATGGGATACTTTTTCCAATGAATCATGTCAAGATAAAGGTATTGATGTCATTCATACTTACACTCCTAGCAAAGGAAAGGAATCAATTGTAGAATCAAGTCAAAATCAAGCTTCAAGCTCAAGCCAAGTGGTCCTAGATAATGTGCCAATTCAAGAAATTGAAATAAATCAATGGGTAGGTGATACAGTCAAGGATGGTGGATCCAATTAAGGATAGTCCAAACCTTGCAGCTTCAGAACAACATAGTGGAATACTCAACAACACAACACGGAATAATTGTTTGACTTCTAATTTTCATTAACATGCCCGACTGTAAGGCCTTCCGGGTTAGGGCCAATTACAATTAGAAATAATTCTAAAAGATCTATACAGATCCAATACAATCTTAGCTAGTTCAGCTCTGAAGACAATTAGAAGCTGATGGAAACCCTAAGGAAGATCTAAACTTGAGCTCGCAAGCCTCCAAGCAATCTCCTTGTCTCCAAGTGTGCAAACCACTAGCTCTGCAACTACAAACTATCAAATAACAAACTAATCTATAGGATCATGCAAGATCTTTTCCACAACTTTGCCAACTCCAGCTTTCAGAACCTTAGATCTGATTCACTAAGTCTTCCAAGTCATGAAATTCTATTGATCTCCTTATGATGCTAAACATCTACCCCAAACACCCCTTAAATACTAATCATCAGCCACAAGTCAGCTGGATGAAACCTTTAACTCCCCCCCAAAATTATTAAATGCAATACAAGTCAACATCAAAATAGCCTTATAATCATTTAATCCAACATGTCAGCCTATAACAACAATTACCAATGATAAATGCACCAAGTTAGCCTAATAAATCACACAGAACTCCAGTCGGTAAACCAGAACTACCGAGCAATAGTGAAATAACCGAGCATGCCAGGCATCACTGAGCACTAGTGTCGATCAAGCACCACAAACATCACTGAGTAACACTTTCACCGAGTGCCAAGGATTACCAAGTTCCTTCAGTGACTGAGCTTCCTTCAATGACTGAGACCGTCGGTCAAGGCTACAACTAAGTAACACCGGCCAAACATACACCTCCCATGCAGATCCACCGACTACCCTAGAATACCCCTAAATCAGACACCCTAGGTTCAAAAAGATCTTCATATGTGAGAAGAACATCTTTTGGGATTCAACACATAAACCCTGAACTAGTTCTTCACATACAAGTCCTCCACCTTTTTAGCTTGCATACTCTTCCACTTCAACTTCCTCTATCTCTTCAAGTCTTTCCTTGACAACACACAGGTCGGTTCTCCATATTGATCATTCATTTTCATTAGATCTACCAACTCAACCCGACTACCAATACTTAGGCTTCTCCTACCGAGCATTGTATCTAGCAAAGGCATCAGGGAAAACTTCCTGTCATCCTTCTCAATAGTAAACACATTTCTTACACAGTCATACATAGCTCTACAATCATATTGCCAATGTCTACCAAGAAATATATCACAACTATTCATCTTCACAATGTCACATAACACAAGATCCTTATATTGGCCAATCTAAACATCAATAAAGCATTGTTCTCTTACTTCTAGAGCATGAACATCTTGCAAGCAGCCAATCCTATAAGGACAAGGATGCTTCATTCTATTCAACCCAAGTTTCTAAACCACATCCTCAACAAAAAGGTTATTAGTACTACCACTATCAACAATAACATCACAAATTTTACCTCCAGACTTGCATCGGGTCCTAAACAAGTTACTCCTCTAACAAGGTTCCTCCTTTGTATTGAGCAATGTTCGCTGAAGCAACAAGTTCTCAGATTCAGGTTCATTCTCATTCACCACAGTAGTTCTTCGGTCACCAAGCTTCTTTTGTGTACACTCAAAAGAATGGTGTCCTTCCTCTCCATAGTTATAGAAAGTACCCTTAAAGATAACTCTACCTATCTTCTTCTTTGGTTCCATGGGTTTCTATTCATCTTCTACATCAATCGGTTTATCCTTCACCAAGTGATCAATCTTTTCTTTCCCTCGGGGATTACTATGTTGTTTCCTCTTCAACTTATCTTCTACCTTTAGAGAATACTGATAAGAATCTTCAAGAGAGTCAATCTTCAGCATACCAAGATCATCCTAAATATTGAATCTCAAGCCATTTACATACCGAGCTACCTTTTCCTTACCAAGCTCTCGGTGTCCAGACCAAATAGTAAGTTTGAAGAACTCCTCGGTATAATCTTCAATAGATAGATCCTTCTATTTCAGATTCTACAACTTCTTAAACAAGTCAAGCTCATAGTCAAAAGGTATGAACTTAGCTTTCAACTTAGTCACCATCAACCTCCATCGATTGATCTTCATTTTGCCTTCATCTTCCCTATCTCTTTGTAGTTCTTTCCACCAAAGAGCAGCATGTCCTTTCAACTTTGTTTATGCTAATCTCACCTGAAGAGGATCTTCAATTTCTTCCAGCTCAAAGAAATCTTCAAGCTCACCAATCCAATCAATCAAATTCTCAGGCTTCAAAGTACCAGAGAAAGTAAAAACTTCCATTCAGTAACTACTACTTAATCAAGCTCTAGATCTAGGCAACCAAGCAGTTCTATCTTCACCAGATCTATCCCTCTGGTCATCACCACTGGATCCAGTAGGTTCAAAGTCTTCAACAACTTCCTCATAACCATCTTTAGTACCAACATTCTGAGGTACACTAGCAAAAAATCTCATGATCTCGATGACCATGTCATTCTTCATCAACTCCATCTCAGATCTGAAATCTAATTTCACCTTCTCTGTGATCTGGGATTCCATAGTATCACAAAGATAAAAAATAACTCTAGGGTCCAATCTTCTCGGAGGCATCCTTAAAGATATGCAAAAACCCTCTGCAACAAACCCTCATCGATCACCTTGAACAAACAACTAGGGCACAATTTCACAAGTTCAGTGCTCTAAATCTACAATCCAAATCATATGATCTCTTCACCAACAAGATCAGCCTTGCTAGGTCAACCTTCACTCCACAAGATCAACTCTCAGCTCTGATACCACCTGATGCAGTCAAGGATGGTGGATCCAATTAAGGATAGTCTAAACCTTACAACTTCAGAATAACACAGTGAAATACTCAACAACCCAACACCAAATAATTGTTTGACTTATGATTTTCATTAACAGGCCTGGCTATAAGGCCTTCCAGGTTAGGGCCAATTACAATCAGAAACAATTATGTAAGATCCAAATAGATCCAATACAATCTTAGCTAGTTCAGCTCTGAAGACAATCAGAAGTTGATGGAAACCCTAAGGCAGATCTAAACTTGAGCTCGCAAGCCTCCAAGAAATCTCCTTGTCTCCAAGTGTGCAAACCACTAGCTCTACAACTACAAACTATCAAATAACAAACTGATCTACAGGATCATGCAAGATCTTTTCCACAACTTCACCAACTCTAGCTTTCAGAACCTCAGATCTGATTCGCTAAGTCTTCCAAGTCATGAACTTCTACCAATCTCCTCATGATGCTAAACATCTACCCCAAACACCCCTTAAATACTAATCATCAACAACAAGTTGGCTGGATGAAACAATTAACTCCCCCCAAAAATTATTAAATGCAATACAAGTCAGCATCAAAATAGCCTTATAATCATTTAATCCAACATGTCAGCCTGTAACAACAACTACCAACAATAAATGCACCAAGTCAGCCCAATAAATCACATTGAACTCTAGTTGGTAAACCAAAACTACCGAGCAATAGTGAAATAATTGAGCATGCCAGGCATCATCGAGCACCAGTGTCAACCAAGCACCATAGACATCGCTGAGTAACACTTTCACCGAGCGCCAGGGATTACTGAGTTCCTTTAGCGACCGAGCTTCCTTCAATGACTGAGACCATCGGTCAAGGCTGCAACTGAGTCACACTGGCCAAACATACACCTCCCATGCAGATCCATTAAGTACCCTAGAATGCCCCTGCATCAGTAGGAGAACCCTATCTACCATCATGGAGACCTACTATGGAAGAATCTAACACTAGGTTTAACCCACAAGATTTTTATCCAATAGAAACCTTAGTGGGTTCTAGTGAGGAGGATTTTTACCCTAGTTCTCTAGATCATCTCGAAGAGGAACATGTCATAGAATTAAGTGATAAAATGTTCAAACCTTCCAATGAAGTCTTGTCCTTAAACCCTATTGGCTTAAACCAAAACATTGATCCTTTGACCCTCATTTACCTGGAATTAATTGAATGAGATTCCATCGAACCTACCATACTCCCAACCTTTTTAAATGAAAATTTGGTGTCCCAATACTTAAATGTAGTTGAACCTTCTTCTGCCATGGAATATCAAGAAAAAGAGGCAAAGGAAGGTATCCAAACTCCTAATTCAATAATAAATGAAAAAAATAAAAATAAAAAAATGGAAAGAATCTAATGTTGAAAACCACATTGTGGCAACATTAGATCAAAAAGAGAAAGAAATAAAGAATGATTCCAAAGGTGAAAACCCAATTGAGGTGCCTAAGGAAGGGAGGTTGGATACTTTACCTGAGCTCTATGAGGGAAGATCTCCTATCTTGATTGAACCGATAGAAAAGGTGAACATTGGATAAGAATCAAAACCAAGGATCATACACTTAGCAACATCTTTATCTAGTGAGGAAAGAAAAGAATTCATCAAAATTTTCAAGGAAAAACAAATCAATTTTGCATGGTCTTATGATGATATGCTAGGATTAGACCCAAATTTAATCATGCATCACTTGAACATAAAAGAAGGAGTAAGACCAGTCTAGAAAAAATTAAGAAAGATGCATCCACACATAGCTTTGCTTGTGAATGTGGAGTTGGAAAAATTGCTAAAAGTTAGGTTTATAAGAGCCATTGATTATGCCCAATGGATTTCAAACATAGTGCCAGTTTCAAAAGTAGACAAGTCCATCAGAATCTGCACAGATTTTAGGGATCTAAATCTTGCATGCCCTAAGGATGACTTTCCATTACCAAGCATAGATGCCATAGTGGATCTAACAATAGGACATTCCGTGTTCTCTCTTATGGATGGTTTTAGTGGCTACAATCAAATAAAGATAACACTCGAGGATCAAGACAAAACAACATTTACATGCGCATGGGGGACATTATGTTGGAATGTTATGCCCGTTGGTCTAAAGAATGTCGGGGCAAGATATCAAAGAGCCATGACAAAAATATTCCATGATATGATGCATAAGTTCATAGAAGATTATGTAGATGATATACTTGCAAAATATCATTCAAGAGAAGAACATTTACCAATCCTAGAGAAAATATTTGAAAGATTGGAACAATTTAAAGTAAGGCTAAATCCAAAAAAGTGTGCATTTGGCATCCAATCAAGAAAGCTGCTAGGGTACATTGTTTCAAAAAAAGGAGTAGAGGTAGATCCAACTAAAGTCAAAGCTATCATGGAAATAGAAGCACCTAGAAACATAAGTCAGATGAGATCTCTTCAAGGCAGGATTGAATCCATACAAAGGTTCATATATCAATTGGCAGAAAAGTGCCATAACTTTACCCAACTCTTGCATAAGGACATAGTTTTCAAATGGGATGAAAAATGTGAAGAAGCCTTCAACATGTTGAATAAATATCTAATGAACCCTCCAACTTTGATGCCACCTATAAGAGGCAAGCCTTTGATTCTATACATTTCAGCGACCGAGCATTCATTAGGGGCACTCTTGGCATAAGAAGATAAATTAGGAAAAGAAAAGGCTAGCTACTACATAAGTAGAACTTTGGTAGAATATGAGTTAAACTACACCTTCATCAAAAGAGCATGTTTGACCATAGTTTTTTCTTCCCAAAAATTGTGCCACTATATGTTATCCCACAAGATTAGACTCATTGCAAAGATAGATCCCTTAAAATATCTTCTTAGAAAAATAACATTGAATGGAAGACTAGCCAAATGGGTCATGGTGTTAAGTGAATTCGACATAGAATATGTGGATAAAAAATCTATCAAGGGCCAAGTCATAGCTGATCAATTAGCAGAATCACCATTACAAGATGACCACCCAATACAAGTGGAATTTCCAAATTCTAAAATTGTGAATGTGGAAGCAAAAACATGGAAACTATATTTTGATGGTTCCTATACACAACATGGATTAGGAGCATGCATACTCTTGATTACTCCTCAAGGGTCTACAATTCCAAAATCACATAAATTTCTATTTACATGCACAAATAACATAGATGAGTATGAAGCATTGGTCATTGGAATCAAGCTAGCATTAGAGTGGAAAGTGACAAAACTAGAAGTATATGGAGGTTCACAACTAGTTATCAATCAAATTAATGATGACTATCAAATGAAAGATGACAAGATGATGCCTTACACAAATATGGTTGAGAATCTCAAGAAGTACTTCACTCTTATCACATTTGAACAAGTACCAAGAGAGAAGAATAAAGCAGCAGATGCAATGACAACTTTGGCATCACTTCTCCAAATACCAGATCAAAGCACCATATATGAATTCCTGGTAGAAGAAGTTGAGCAACCCGCATTTGACCCTACTCATCCTCATACCATTTTTTTTCTAACCACACATGAATCACCTTGGTATGGAGACATTTACACTTACCTAAAAGACCAAATCCTACCCATTAACCAAACCAGGAACCAAAAGAAAAGATTTATTTGATAAGCTACTTGTTATACCCTAATATCCGACACATTGTATTGTAAGATTTTAGATGGAATGCTTATTAGATGTCTAGAGAAAGAGGAATCAGATATAGCCTTATGAGAAATTCATGAGGGGATCTGTGGGTCACATTCGAATGGTTTAACCCTAGCTAAGAAACTTCTTAGGATAGGATATTTTTGGCCTACGATGGAGAAAGACACTTGTCACTTTGCTAAAACTTGTAGAAAGTGTCAATAGCATGGAAACTTGATACATGTACCTGCACAAGAGCTTCATCCTATGATGACACCTTGGCCATTTTATCAATGGGGTCTGGATTTAATAGGAATGATTTATCTACCATCTTCAAATGGTCATAAATTCATTATCATGGCAACATAGTACTTTACCAAATGGGTGGAAGCTGTACCCTTATCAACTACAACAGGAAAGTAGATATCCTTGTTTATCCTAAATCACATAATATGTAGATATGGGGTACCTCATGTCATCATAACGGATAATGCAAAGAGCTTCAAAAATAAGGACCTAAAGGAGTTATGCACAAAGTTTCAAATGATCCATCACTCATCATCAATATATTACCCCCAAGGTAATGGACAAGCCGAAGCAACAAATAAAAACATCTTGAAGATATTGAAGAGAACTATCGACAATTCAGGTAGAGATTGGCATATAAAAATAAACCCGACCTTATGGGCTTATAGGACAAGTATCAGAATGCCAACAGGAGCTATGCCATTTTCCTTAGTCTTTGGAACAGAAGTAGTTTTACCTTTGGAGGTAGAACTTCCATCCTTAAGGGTATCTCTACATGGTTTGATAAGTGAGGAAGATTATAGAGTTGCTAGGTTGCATGAACTAGAACTACTAGATGAGAAAAAACAACAAGAATTTGATCACTTGAAAGTATATCAAAACCAAATGTCAAGGACTTATAACAAGCACATCAAGTCAAGAACATTCCAAATAGGTGACTTAATTTTGTGAGAGAATCCAAAGAATCAAGAAGAAAGGGAAAAGAAAGGGAAATGGGAAGAAAACTGGTTAGGACCTTTTGTGATCACTTCATCTTTTGGGACAGGCACCTATAAGTTAGCTGATTGTGATGGAGAAGAGTTAGAAGAACCAATCAATAATATTCATCTCAAAAGGTTCTAGACATGAAGTAGATGAAAGAGGATAAAGAAATAGAGTATTAGAGAATCAGATGGAAAACATCCTATTTATTGTACATAGTCAAAGGAGATCTTGAAAATACCAAAAACAATTGAAAAGCATAAAAGAGAAAACAAATCAGAAATGCAGAAAAGATAAAAAATAGTGGAAAATGGAGCATGAAGAAAGCCAAAAACATTCATATATGATCCTCAAAAAGATGTTGTCTTGGTGAAAACCTAGAAAATAGATGCCTTGATGATATGAAAAGAGAAAAAAAAGAAGAAGAGAAATTTTTTTTTAAAAAAAAAAGAAGAGAAAAAGTGCCTTGGTGAAAACCTAACAAATAGGCGTCTTGGTAGTAAAAAAAGGAAAAAGCTTTAAAAATAGAAAAAGAAAGCAAGATCCATTCAATCGGTGAAAACCTGGTAAACAAGCACCATTGAAAGTCCAATTCAGTCGCATACCTAGCAGTCATCCTTGTAAATATTGCATTCGCCAACATTTGCATATATTGCATAATAAAATCCCACAGTTGCATTTGCAAGTACCTCAAGATTTTGGTCACCTAATCTAAAAATTATCCCAAGTCCAACATTGAAATCATATCAAACTAGGGGCAATCTACTCTAAAGGAGGAAGGATTCATCAAAAGAAAACTTGAATCGATCATCGAATCAATTCATTAAAAATGCAAGTGAAGCACTTAGTCAAATTCTCATTACAATCCAATTTGAACCAAACAAAAAATTTGATCTGAGATCTTACATGACCCTATCTTTATCAAGATTAAAAGTATGAAATGGATAGAATTACACTTGAAATATGGATTTGAAAAAAAATGCAATTTTTTTTTCTAGGTGTTGACTTAATTGATGAAATCATGTCTTCTAGTGAATCAATGAAAGTTTTAAAACTAGACAAGCTATGATGAAAGCGTGATATTTAAGTTGATTTATGAATGACTGTCTTAAAATCAAAGTTTTAAAGCATGCATTATTTTTCTAAAGATGTGATCATCAAAGGATCATCAAGGACTTGTACATAGGATAAAACTAAGATTTTTGTTTGTTTACGCAAAAGGATACCTTGGATATTTTGATGTTCAATATCATAATAACAAAATCCACTTGCAACATAGAATATGATAAAATCGGTATTCACACTCATGATTGGCTTCAGTCAGTGATAGTCATACCAAAAAGAGATGGAAAGCAATGAAAGAGGTGCAAAAAATATTCATATCATCATGGTTGAACTAGTGATGGTTGTACTAAATTGGGATTCCAAAAATTGCTCAATGATGAATACAAGCTCCAAATTTTTCAATAGTGATAGTTAGTTACATACATCTTAGATTAAATTCATTTAATGTATTTTTCCTTTCTTAAATTAATTTCAAGAGGAAAAGAGAAAGGGGGTGTGGTAAAACCAAAAATCAAATGAGCATCAAAAACTACATGTGATTGAGTGTGTTGGAAATCAAAAGCAATAAAAAAAAAAGGTGCATTCCATTAGTTCACAAGCATTTGTTAGATTCATGTTAGCTTGCATTAAATTGCATTCATTTTAAATCTAAGTTCATTCCATATATTTTAAACCATCTTCATAACATTAATTGCATTAAGTTGCATTCCTCATCCATATTTTCCATAAAATTCAATTCATTAAGCGCATTAGGTTGCATTCATCCTTTAAAACATTTTTCATTAAGTTCATTGAATTAGATTGCATTCATTTTAAAGTTCATCTCATTTAGGGTGCATTCTTTAAATCATTCATATCAATCCATTAAGTGCATTGCATTAGTTAACGTTCATTACATCCATTAAAATCCATTAAGTGCATATCATTTAGTACATTCAAAAACATGGCATTATTCATTTTAAGCTCATTAGATATCATTGCATTGCAATATCATTCATCTATATCACATATAAAATTAATCATTAAGTACCCATGATCATTATACATTACATCAATATAGGTGCATCACATTTGCATACCATAAAATCCATTGCATCCATATACCAGAATAAATACATCCATTATCCATTAAATCATTACATCGCATTAACCATTCCATTATCCATCTAACACATCTATATATCAATTGCATCCATAATATCATTAATCATTAAATCACATCATTAAGTTCATATTGCATCCATTCATGTATTCTATGTCATACATAAGACAACCATTTAAGAATCAATAGAACATGTGCATCCATATCAAAAACTGCATTCTGAAAAGCATAAAACAAAGATTATAGAAGATAAAACCATATAAATCTGCATATCATACCAAAACACCTGGAAAGGAGATCCAACACATCATGACATCATATATAGTAAATCTATCAAAAATGAGTATCAAAGTCTGTGGTATCATCATCATAAAATCAAACGAGTATCAGAGTCCATGGTACAATCATATAATGCAACATAAAGATAATCAAAGTCTATCAAAGTATCAGAGTATCAACATAAACAACATTGACTAAATCAAAAGATACAACAGAGTCCAATGTCTCGATATAGAAAAAGAATGAGATCGTATACATCAATAAAAGAATAGCATGAATCATCTCAAAATCATAGATCAACTAGCTGAACTGCCAGCACCATCAACACTATCAGGACCAGGAGCACTATCAAGAGGATGACTAGAGCTCAGCTACAACCCATGTTGACTCATTGCTGCCATAAAGGCCTACATCATAGAACTCAGCTACCTAACCTCCTGTCTAACCTCAAACATCTCTGACTGTAGAACTTGAACCTCTAGTGCAGTTGTGCTAGGAGCTTGTGTGGCAGAAGTCTGTGGTGGAGGCATGGAAGAAGATGGAACAAATAATCATGGAACAAATGATGAAGAAGATGGACATGATGAAGAAGATGGCATTGAAGTAGAAATAGAAACATAAGTAGAAGTAGAAGCAGGTGCCTGTGCAAGAGCTGATACACATCCTTGGGGGTGATGGTCATCTCACCCATAGGCAAATGGAATGTATTTGTTGGAAATATTCAAGACTATCCAGGTTACTGAGAGGGGAGGGGTGAATCAGTAACTTCAAAACTTTTAACAAATTCAGATCTTAATAATATTTGATTGATAATCTGACTACATGCATGAGTAACAGAAAGAATAAAACATTCATAACACTTTGAACACAGAGATTTGGTGACCTAGAAACCTTCCAAGTAGAAAGTAAAACTGGGGTGGGGATGATACCCACAAAACTTCAATACTGCAGTATAAAGTTTGCCGGTTAAGGCTTACAATGATCACTTTTGATGATCTGCCCTGTTAGGAGCAATAAGGACTGCTAGGTCCACCTTGTTAGAGGATTTACACACATACAATGAAGTATGCACTCGGTTAAGAGATTTTACAAAGACTGTTAAGTCTACCCAGTTAAAGGATTTCAAGCTGATCCACCTGTTAGGATGAAATAGTAGATCTCTTACTTGCAACTGTACTTGCTGATTGAGATTCTCTAATGTACTGATCACCTTTTGTGATGGATAGATCTTTGTTGCTTCTTATACTGCTGTAGCCCTTTGTAATTCTCTTATCTTTGCCTTTCTCCCTTTTTCATACTTCACTATTTTTCACCTTGGATATGATATAAAACATTGTTTATATATCAATCCAAAACAATTACAAAATAATTACAAAGTCAGCTCTTAAACAAGCTAACACAAATATTACTGAGTCGGCCCAAATATAGTGACTCAGTTACTACAAACTAACTCGGTGACTTTTTGATACTTGGCATCCACTGTGTTACTCGGCATCATCATGCACTTGGTAGAAGTGGAGGCACGATCCATACTAACCACTCGGTTGTAGTTTCAAACATGGTGTATACTAGAGACTCGGTAGATATAGTGTCACTCGGTAAACACTGTTCTACTCGGTAAGCACTATTTTGCTCGGTAAGCACTATTTTGCTCGGTAAGCACTGTTATGCTCGGTAAGCATTGTTCTACTCGGTAAGCACTGTTCTGCTCGGTAAGCATGTAGAGTCTGAATAAGTGTTGTCACTGATGACAATCATACTTAATGCCAACAATCTCCCCCTTTGGCATTAGTGACAAAACACTTATTGCCCAAAACTTATATACACAATCATGCTGACACTAGTTTTGTATATACATATCATGTCTCCCTTATACAGTAGATATACAAATATCTTATTTCACCTCATACTCATATTTTCTATATATACTTTCTCCCCCTTTCATATCTCATATACTTTCTCCCCCTTTTTGACAATAATGCCAAAGGTGTATATACAAATATTTTACACGGAGATACCAAAATGTGAGAGAAAATCAGAATGCACCTTTCCAATTAGTCCTAGAGTTCTATCCCAATTCTCTTACAGAATCTTGCATGTATGGAGTGCAACTTGGACTTCTACAGAGAGTTCAATCATGTGATCTGCAATTGAAAACTGATTGTCATGGATCAATGTTTTTGAGTATGTAATATGCTTCTGCATTGTATCCATGATGGGAAGGATCATGTTCTGAATATCTATTAATGTTGATCTGATCCTTGCATCTTCTTTCAATAACTCTGACTGCTTATCAGATAGGAATCTGACTATCATTTGATGTGCAGAGCTTGAACTAGGTTCAAGTTGCAACTTTTGTGCACTGATCTTCAGATCCTCATCAATCTTATTTATTTTGTCTTTAATCTCCTTTGAGAACTCGACAACATTACAGATTTTGACAAAAAGAGATGTTACCTTGGAATAGGAGGACTCAATTCTAGTCAAAACTGAAGATAACCCTACCTGATTGATAGCTATTTGTTGAGCAATGTGCTCAAGCACTTCATTTTCAAACTTCTTCTCAGCCTTTTCAAGCAACTTGTCTGTTCCAGAGGAATCATCATTAAATCTATTAATTACTTCTACCAACTGCAACAAAATGTGTTGAGAGGAATCAACTTTAACACCTATAGCTTTTGTCAAAATGTTTTTGGCATCCTCAATGATCTTATATTCCTTATCTCTTTCTTCTTTTAGTTTCTTCTACTTTGCTTTCTTCTGGAGGAGTTCACCAACTGTTTGCATTTGATCTGCAGTGAGGTTTGCAAAATCTAGCTGGGGAATTTGTATCTCCTCATCTAGATCTATACCTTCTACTACACTCTTACTCAAAAATTTTGTACTCGGTTGAGTCTTTATACTTATTGCCTTTGTAGTAGAAATTATTGTAGACACAGTAGGACTTGTAGTGAAAACTGATAAACTTTCGACTAATGGGATGCTAACTGGAATACTTGATAAATAAAAAATTGAAGTATTTACAACTGTAGAATTTGAAGTACTTACTGCTGAAAAACTCAAATTTGAAGAAGGTACAAAAGACTGCAACTTGGTGGAAGGAGGCTGAAGCTTGGTAGATGAAGTGGTAGCCACTTCTGTCATTGATACATTGAGCTGTGCTAGTGATGATTGGACATTTGATGTATCTGAGGGAGTTGTTATAATCACACTTGAAGTTTTCTCCAGGCTAGATGTAGCAATTTTTACTGGAGAGTGGGGAAGTGAGGCAATTACCTCTATAGCTATTCGAACTGGATCATCTTCCTCAACATTCTTCTCAGCTTCCTTAGTAGCTTCTTTTCCTGCTTCCTCTATCACAACATTATCAATCTGAACTGTTTCTTCTTCTTCTCCTTCATCACTGTCATCTTCAATATCTTTAATTGTCACAATTTCAGTACTCGATTTGTGAAGATGATAGATGTTTTTCCAAGTACAATTTGCACTCTTCACAACTGACTCTATATCTTTGATCAAAATCAAACAACTGTTGAATTTTAGTGTCATCTTGCACTCATTTTCTATCAATGCCTTATTTATTTCATCATCTTTCAAACTTGGCATTAACTGTCTTAAGGTTTGAGCATATATGTCCTTGACAGTTTGTCTTGCATTGGACCATCTCAACTTGACTTTATCTTGGAATTTGAGAAGCCATATCATCAGGTTAGTACTTCCATTTTCCCATTTTCTCAATAACAACATCTTCTATTTCCTACTGCTCTACCTTTGATTTAATTTCATATTTGAGAGATTTGAAATTTGCAATTCTAGATCCTTCTCTCAAATCCTTAATCTTTTGTTCAAATGAGGGAGGAGGCCTTTTGAGTACTATATCATCATTGATTTTACTTGTCTTTTCCCTTGATCTTTTCCTTGTGAATACTGTAGTGGATTGCTTGGGTTCCTTGGTGATAGTTACCTTTCCTTTCTTCTTTACAGGCACATGTTCTTCTTTGTTCTCATCCTTTTCTTCTTCTTATACAATATCTTCTCCTATGCCCTCGGTTAACATTCGAGGTGTGCTAGATTGCATCTTGGCCATCCTCTTTCTGCCTTTGTTAACCGCCTGTGGAAATTTTATTCTTAGCTCAATTCTTATCTTATCTTCATCATATGTTCCAAAGTATGGAGCCTTTGGATCAACAGGTTGATTTACTAGGGCTTCAATTATATCCTTTGTTTCATCAATGTTTACCTCATAAGGAAGAGGTTTCACCCATACAATCTTGGGCTTTACTGCCTAAATGTATACTCTATCACAATCAACCATGAAACAAACATCATCTTTATAATCTTCCACCAATTTTAGTGGAATCTGGAATTTGTTATTCATCTTCTCCTTAAAATATTCAAAATAGTTATCCATTATGCTTGTAAAATTCTCACCCATTTTTGCAATATACTCATTTATCTGATAAAGAATAGGTACATCCTTTCTCCATTTTACTGTGCCTTTTGATGGGAAAAACTTTTGAGCATAGAAAAATAAACAAACCAACAGTGAGCCAAACTTACATGGATTGTTCTTTGAGGTTTGGATGCTCTCCATATTCTTGTTGAACTTTTTCAACAAAAGATCTGCTAGGTCAAATGATAGATTGTTCTTCACAATTTTATAGGCTAGGTCAACTGCTTCACATAGAACACTATTCTACTGACTTGAATTGTATATCTTGTGAGCTATTACATATGTGCCAAATTTTAGTTCTACATCGGTAATGTTGTTAATTCTGATACCTCTACCATCCCATTCGGCTAGGGTTTTCTTTTCCAGCTCTACCTGACCTAGGGTTTTTGTAGATTTAGCCTTGGCAAGCATGGGAAGACCAGTGATTCGGTGAATCATCTTCTTTGTTATTTCCACTGGTTGTTCAAGCCAAATTTTACCTTCATGTACTCGGCTTAGAATATATCTTATCCATTTTATCTGGAAACCCTGAGGCAAGTGGGTGATATGTGTTAAACCCTTATCTTCCAAATGTTTATGTCTCGGTTTGAGAACACCATCAACACACATTTCATCATGAACAACATCTATCTCTAGGGTTCCAAGTTCTTGAATTGTACCTCTAAAATGACTGCGAATGTCATTTACAAGAAGTACCTTTGGAGGAATTTGAGACTGAGCTCCACTCGAATCTAGGGTTTCTACAGCTGTGGGCACGAGTTTAAAATCTGGTGCTTTCCATTCTCCATGAACTAACATTTCCAAACCTTTCTTTACTTTGGTGCTGGATGAAGCCATGGTAGCATGGTAGAAAAATTTTTGCTTTAAAATTTTGCTTCGAATCGCTTGATCACACTAGAAATTTCTCTGCTCAATATGCTGATATTCATGGTGAAGAATGAACTCGATTTCATGCTTTTTGTTAAAACTTTGTCATTAATGCTCCATAGGAATTAGGGTATTGAATTCGACAGACTATCATCCACTATGCATTAAATGCTCGGTGAAGATTCCGCAACTCAAGGAACATATGAATTCATACTTCTCTGACCTTACTTGGTAACCAAATGAAATTAGGTTACTCTCGACCTTGCTTGATGGTAACTGATACCGACCTTCTTATGATCCTGCTGTATCTTGCATACTAATTTGGATCTTTCTTCCTTTCAGTTTAGGAATTGTTTTGGAATATGTCTATGAAGATACAGTTCCAGTGCTTTCTTGGAGACTTAGTTAGAGTTCATAGAGCCACTCCCTTCATGTGTGACTTCATTACTTGGACTGGTTTGCTCGGTAGGTTTAGGAATCCACTATTGTCTCATCTGCTTCCTAATGCTATTTTCTTTTGCTTTCTTTTCATCTTCAACTTTGCCTAAATTCATGTAGTTTTTAGCTATGTGACCAAGCTTAGTGCAATTATAACATCTTATGGTAGAATCCCTTTTTCTCAAGTGATGCCTTACACAATTCATGCCAATGTGTCCATATTCTCCATAGTAATGACATCTACACCAAGTGTTGTAATCCCAACCAAACATTGCTTTAATAATTTGTTCCGCTGGATTGGGTGTTTTAGTTCTGCATTCTGATGCCTTATGACCTTGTTTGCTACATTTGTGACATTTGCCTTTAAATCTTGGTTTCTCCTTGCATTCATTTGCTTTATGACCAAGCTGATTGCAATTGTAGCATTTTCCATTGAATTTTTCTTTTCCATTGCTCCAACATTTGTTTGAAGTATGACCAATTTTTCCACAGTGATTAAAAGTAGGTTTCTGATTCTTTTGAGTACCTTGTTTGGAGGATTCACCTTCCTCTTTGTATCCAAGTCCTACTTTTCCTTTTTGCCTATGAAGGTTTCGTTCATATACTTGATTCATATCTTCTTGAGATTTCAAAATTTCTCATTGATTTTCCTTTCAGCATCTAGGTCACTCATCACTCTTAAATTGATTTGCTTTTCAGATCTTAGCTCCTCTCTTATATTTTCATTTTCTGATCTCAGAGTCAAGATTTCTTCATTTGCATCAGAGATTTGATCAATAAGGTTTTCTAGCTGAAGGGTTTGATTCTGGATTTCATTGTTCTTTCCATCTATTTCATCTTTCATCTTATTTCTTTGTTCCAAGATTTCACAAAATCTTGTTGACTGAATTTCCTGTTCTCTTTTCAATTTTCTCACTTCTTCTTGCAGAGATCCACTCTTTTCTAGAAGTTCTTTGATTGCATTGTTTGCTTCATCTGAGCTGCTTGAAGGGAAAAAGTCTTCAATCTTTTCTTCAACATACTAGTGGTCATTAATCTAATTTGCAAATTCCTTCCTTCTTTTTAGGGAAAGGGAAAGATGCTCTCTTGCTTCTTTGAGTTGAGTTATGGCTATTTCCAGATCTAGCTTTTCATTCTCAATTACTTTGTTAAGTCTGAATATCTCCATTGTCCTGAATCTTTTCTCAAGCTGTCAAACTTTATTCTGAGAACCACGATGCTCTGATACCAATTGTTGGAAATATTCAAGACTATCTAAGTTACTAAGAGGGGAGGGGTGAATCAGTAACTTCAAAACTTTTAACAGATTCAGATCTTAATAATATTTGATTGATAATTTGACTACATGCATGAGTAACAGAAAGATTAAAATATTCATAACACTTTGAACACAGAGATTTGGTGACCCAGAAACCTTCTAAGTAGAAAGTAAAATTGGGGTGGGGATGATACCCACAAAACTTCAATACTGCAGTATAAAGTTTGTCGGTTAAGGCTTACAATGATCACTTTTGATGATCTGCCCTATTAGGAGCAATAAGGACTGCTAGGTCCACCTTGTTAGATGATTTACAAACATACAATGAACTATGCACTCAGTTAAGAGATTTTACAAAGACTGTTAAGTCTACCTGGTTAAAGGATTTCAAGCTGATTCACCTGTTAGGATGAAACAGTAGATCTCTTACTTGCAACTATACTTGCTGATTGAGATTCTCTGATGCACTGATCACCTTCTGTGATGGATAGATCTTTGCTGCTTCTTATACTGCTGTAGCCCTTTGTAATTTTATTATCTCTTCCTTTCTCTCTTTTTCATACTTCACTATTTTTCACCTTGGATATGATATAAAACATTGTTTATATATCAATCCAAAACAATTACAAAATAATTACAAAGTCAGCTCTTAAACAAGCTAACACAAATATTACTGAGTCGGCCCAAATATAGTGACTCAGTTACTGCAAACTAACTCAGTGAATTTTTGATACTCAGCATCCACTGCGTTACTCGACATCATCATGCACTTGGTAGAAGTGGAGGCACGGTCCATACTAACCACTTGGTTTTAGTTTCAAACACGGTATATACTAGAGACTCGGTAGATATAGTGTCACTTGGTAAACACTGTTCTGCTCGGTAAGCACTATTTTTCTCAGTAAGCATTGTTCTGCTCGATAAGCACTGTTCTACTCGGTAAGCACTATTCTGCTTGGTAAGCACTGTTATGCTCGATAAGCATTGTTCTGCTCGGTAAGCACTGTTCTGCTTGGTAAGCACTGTTCTGCTCGGTAAGCACACAGAGTTTGAATAAGTGTTGTCACTGATGAAAATCATACTTAATGCCAACAATCTCCCCTCCCCTCTCAGTAACCTAGATAGTCTTGAATATTTCCAACACGTATTATGGTCTGAGTGCCACCTCTCAACTATAACAATAATCAATCCTTGATTCACTTAGAATTGAGGTAGAACCAGAAGGAAAGACAATCCACATCGGCCAATCTCTCTCCGATCCACACTGCTTAGATCATCGATCATACTAAAAGGCAACAGGTATGAACCACAAACACCCAGTGACTTAAGCACTACCTGCAAACATCAAGTTGAATTACATCAACTTTGAAATTAGTTATCATTTGAATTATCCAAAGTTAATCAAACATTTACAAATATCAAACCACAATCAATTTTCCCAATTCTATTCAGAGAGGACAAAAAATTCATCATCATCCATCATCCATCATCTAGATTTAGATTGATGATCAAACATTCAGACTATGACTGACTCAAAATGACATCCTATAACTTGCTACCAAATCAGGTTTATTACCTACATCGATTAACTGATCGACGATACTGATCAAATAAAAAAACTAACTAAGACATTTAATTTTTTTTTCCTACCAGGGTAAAAGTGTTGTTTAATTGCCTAAATGCATTAAAATGCAAAAGCACTATATAAAAGATTAAAAGTGACATCCAATTTATCAAACGCATTGTTTGAAGCATACACGCTAAACAAATCAAAAGCGCTATTATAAAATTTGAATGTGCCAATTAAAAGGTCAAAAGTGCAACAAAATTCAAACGTGCTAAAGTTAAAATCAAATGCATTTTGTGCCATAGAACAGGCATGTAAAAGTGCAATTTCGCTTCGCGAATGCGCTATTTTAATGCGTGAAAGCACTAAAAAATGAGTAAATGTGCTAAAGAAGTTCTCAAACACACTATTTCAGAAGTAATTTGCAAAAAAAGAGGGTTTTTCTATAAAAAATTCATTTTTTTGGAAAATCAAAAGCATAAATTTGAAAACTAAGAGGTTTAGGCACTCACCGGAGGTCCGTAGGTCAGTGGCCGCTAAAATCATCACCAACACTCGAACCTGTGCTCACGAAACAAGATCACCATCTCAAATGGCTCAGAAGAAGGTCAGAGCAAAAGTCAATTGTAAAAGTGAAAATGAATAGAGAAAGTGAATTTTTACTCCTTTATATAGGCCCTTTTGACCTAAAAAGGGTATCTTTGACCAAAAAAGGGTATCTTTGACCAGAAAAGGGTCTGGAATCAATTTTTTTCACCAAATTAGCCAAATCAAGGGTATTTTTCATCACGCAGATGCAAAAAAATTATCAGAAATGAAATTGAAATTCATTATAAATTGACCTAATCAATGCAAACTGACCTAAACCGTCAACTTTTTCAAAACATTTATCAAATTTCATTTCATTTCCGAGGGGGCATACACTCAGATAATTAAAGAACAACAACATCATCATCAAATCAGGGGCACGACCATGAAATCATAACATAATCTTTTATCAGGATATTTTTTGCTAATCAATCGAAAGGGGCATCAAACATCAAATCGAGTCAAATCAGGTACCATATTAGGCAATCTATCATCGAATCAACCATCAAAGATATCAAATCAATCAGAACTGCATCAATCCTATCATTAGAATCTGCATCTCATATCAAACATCAATATCAACCATCGACGAAACTAGGACCTTTTATCAAGCTGGATCAGAACATTCTTTGAATCGACACGCTTTGCATGTCAACTCAAAGAGGGGCATTTGTAATGACCGAAAAGTGGACAGGATCATTCATGTGGTTAATCAAGGAAAAACTAAGGATAAATCAAGGCAATTGAATCAAAACAAGCATTTAGCCAATCAAAATTCAAATCAAGCTTTAATTCAATTTAATTAAAAATCAAAGCCATAAATTCAAGTTAAATTGACCAAATCATGATAAATCAAATCAATGTGCAATTAATCAAAATAATTGTATAGTTCAAATTAAAATCAAATCAACCCACTCAAGGGGTACACATGGCTAAAAAAATTAATTAAATTCAATTAATTAATTCCTATTTTCTCTCAACACCACATGGGAGGAAAAAGCCTCAACCAATATGATTTAAGGAAAGAGCTCACATGGATCAAGCCGAAATGAATCTCAATCACTCAATTGAAAAGAGCATCTTGTCCACTCATCTTGTCTTCTTGTCCCAAGCTTTGAGGACAATTCATTTAAATTGTCTCCAAAGGGTGGAACCAAAGACTTAACTCCAACTCAACCTTGATCAAATCAAGCTACACCCTCTACCCTTGCAAAATCCGATAAAAGCAAGGGATAATTCACTCATAATTCATCCACAAATATGAGAATTGCATCTAACCTCTTGAGATTTTGAGCTAGAAAGGAAAATTTAGAAGTTAATTAAGCATTTCAATTTGGAATTGAACACTTTAGCTTGCTTTATCATTTATTCTCATTCTAGGACTATCATTAATGGAGGCTTGCTGAGAGCTTCACCATTAACATCCCTAGCTAGAGATCCACAGAGTGCTTAATTGTCTTTATTTTTCAAAATAGCTCTTCCTTTGTGGTAATTTAGTTATTTTATTCAATTATTTTCAATACTAACCCTATGAAGGTACAAATTCTAGTACACATTACGTAACAACAAATTTGAAATAGAGCTAGCCGTAATGTGAGATGTTGACAGTTTGCATTTAAAAAATGCATAGAATCAAAAAAGAATAATTACTATGTCATCCTTTTAAAACCCTTGAGTACTAACAAAACCCTCAATTATGATCTAATTGGCTGGCCTTTTCACTTTTTCCATCCTGGCAGAGTACCTTTCCATGTAATAACAACTCTTTTCTCTTTTTCATTAATGAGAACTTAACCAGACCCTATTCGGAGATCAAGCAACTAAAGGTTTCTCTTGATCTTGAAATGATTTACTTAACTGTGATTTAATTCAGAGATCAAGTGAGTGAAGGTTTCTCTTGATCTTACAATGTTTTCTTAACTCATGGTCTTATGAGGAGATTGAGTGACCATCATCTGATCTTATCTGTATCAAGGGTCCTTGTATAACTTTCAAACCTTTTTTTTAACTCACATATGATCTCATGATGTAGCGACTGAAAGCTTTCTCCAAATCTCATAAAATTTAACTTCACCATAGTCCTTTTTTGAGATTCAGTGATTGAATGTGTTCACGCAATCTCCATATCATTTCTTTAACTTCAGTTACATCACGAGATCAAGTGACTGAAAGAATTCTCGCGATCTCTGAATGATTATCTTAACTCAAGTTTAATCTTGAGATCCAATGACAACTGCATCTCCTAATCTTGAGATAATTCATTTAACTCAAGCTAAATCATGAGATTCAGCGATCATTGTGTTCTCATGTTCTCTGAATACTTTTACTAACCCTGGCTATGTCACGAGATTCAACGAACTCCTTTAATATCTTATTCACTAGATATATTCCTTAACTTCTGAGATTAAACACTAATCGTTGATCTTCATTACTATCCATGACTCTCATTGAATCATTGAATGTTTTAAGACTTAACCATTTAGTCATGAGATCAAGTGAAAGTCTTCAGTTGCTTGATCACTGGATAAAAAGTCTCTAACTGTTTACTAATATCTGGAGATCACGCGACTAAAGAAATTAACACCCTTTTATAAACTTGTCGTTGAATTGCCAAATGTTTTACACTTAACCGCTAGCTCTTGGAGATCAAGCGAACACTTCATTCACTTGATCGTTGAATTATTTCTTACTAACTGCCAAAACTTAGAGATTACAAGATAACAACCTTGTTGAATCTCCAAATCAATCACTAACTGCAAAGTCATGCTTGAGATATAACGATAACTATTGATCAAGAATTGCATCGATGGGTTGCACTTGATCACTGAATATTTTAGAACTTCACTGTCATATTAAGCGAATCGGAGATAGTATTGTCACTAGATTGCCAAATGGATTTACTAACCACCAACTTAACTAGAGATCACCCGACTGAAGAAATTAAAATGAAATCCAAGGCTTGTCACTTGTTTGCTGAATGAAAGAGGACTTCACAAATCTATCACAAGATTCATCAAACACTAAGGAAGATGAAATGACCATGTGCATATGTGAAAACTTAAGCGCCTCAAAAAGTAACATGAAAACATGAAGACCTAGGGCATACTTAGGATATTTTCAAAGATAAAAACCCTATCGAGGACAAAAAGATCTAGGGAAAGGATATGTAGACATTTTTGCACCTGGTGAACTTGACACTTTTTATTTAAATGGAAAATTTCTTGCTGAGTCATAAAATAAATGATACATAAGCAGTATTCAGATGTTAGCGGGACTAAAAGTGAAACTTCTCAAAAAAACCTAGGAATTACCCCAACAATGGCTCTATCTGAGGATGCTTGAATGCAAGTTCATAACAAAGAACCTAGAATCTCTGTGTGGCAGAACAAATAAAGCATTAAATTATTACAAGAAACAAACACACCTATACATACGTCATAGAACTACTACGCATGGAAAAAATTAGAATTTAATTGAATAAATTTTTTAGGAATTGTCCATGCACTAGAAACTCCTGTTCTTCACCATCCATATTTCTTAGATAATATGAATACTTTCCATGAATTTGATGGATAACATAAGGACCCAACCATAAGGATTCAAATTTTTTGTGCTTGCCTTTATCTTCAGCCCTAGCATTCCATTGAAGGACCAAATCATCAAGCTGAAAGTTTCTGATAGTAGCTCTTTTGTCAAAGAGATATTTCATCTTTTTCTGTAGTTTTATATTTTATTTCTAACCTTCTCTTCTTATTTCATCCAACTCAACTAATTAGATCATTCTATTTTGCAAAGGATCACATATCTCCAATCCTTCATCTTTTATAAACTGGTAAATAGGCAGCAAATTGTTTACATGTAGCCTAGACTTTATACCATAGACTAGCTCAAAAGGAGACTTACCTGTAGCTCTTTTTTCTATAATTCTATCTTCTGATAATGCTAATTTCAACTTTGTATGCTAGGTTCTTTTGTTCTTTTCTAATGTTTTCTTCAAAATTTGCAGAATACGCTTATTCCTTGATTTTGGTTGCCCATTAGCTTGTGGGTGATACGGGGATGAATATGAAAGAATAAAGCCCATTTCTGAACAAAAATGAGTGAATTCTTCTAATCTAAAACACATGGCATTATCCATTACTAGTTTGATAGGAACACCAAATTTTGTCACTATATTGTTCATAAGAATTCAATGAGCACTGTGCTTGTAGCTTTCTTTGTTAGGATTGCTTCAATCCACTTAGTTAAATAATCAGTGGCAAAAAGTATCCAACTATGTCCCCCACTAGATTTTTTAGCAAATTCCCCAATAAAATCAATACCCCACATGGAAAAAGGAGCCTCTGTAACCACATGGTTTAACATCAATGCTCCTAAAAAATTTAGCTTATTTGAGAACCTCTAGCATGGTTCACACTTCTTGACAAAAGAATGAGTATCTTTAAACAAGACAGGCCAATAGTAACCATCCCTTAGAATTTTGTAAGCTGTTGCTCTGGCCGAATGATGTCTTCCACACAATCCAAAATGCATTTCTCTTAAAATTTTCTCAAATTGCCCTTTATCCAAACATAAGAGAAAAATACCATCATTATCCTTCCAATATAAGTCACCTTGTAATAATACATATCTTTGAGCCTGTAGTTTAAGGCTTCTCCTTTGATTGTCATTTAAACCCTTTGGGAAACTAGCATGTTTGAGAAAACATACAATATTAGTATACCAAGGTTGCATCTCAATGCTAGTGATTGTTCCTTCACCTATGTCAACATTATTCACTTGAATCAGGTCCATATTTTCTTTTGTCATCAATTTGGCCAGTCCCAAACCTCTAACCAACTTGGTTATATGAAGCTCTAAGTCAAATTCCTAGATTCTGTTAATCCACTTGCATCTTTTTACCTATTACCTCACTCTACATGAGAATATCTTTTACTACAACATGAGAAACATATGCATTTACCTTAGCACAAACCAGATAAGGTCTGAAAGCCTTGACTGCCTTTACCAATGCATAGGCCTATTTTTCCATTAGCTCATAGTTTAGCTTAGTTGATTGCAATGATTTGCTAAAGAAAGAAATGGTATGTTCAAATACTTCCCCATCCTTTTGTAGAAACACTGCTGCAATGGTGTGAAAAGATGCAAAATAAAATAATGAAAAAGGTTTGGAGTAATCAGGGGTTACCAAAATTGGTGCTTCTTGGATTTTTTTCTTAATTTTCTCAAAAGCCTCTTGCGCTTCCTGACTCCTATCAAATTTCACATCCTTTTTTAGAAGCTTGACTATAGGCTTGACCAACTCTGCAAAATTAGCAATGAATCTTTTGACAAAATTAATTTGTCCAAGGAAGGACTACACACCATTGAGGTTTTTGGGAGCAGGAACCTTTTTAATGGGTTCAACACTCTCATGATCAATCCTTACTCCTTCTTTGGAAACTATATGCCCTAATAGATTCCCTTTAGTGACAAAAAAATGACATTTCTTAGGATTTAAAGATATGCCAAAGTCCAAAGCTTTGACCAAGACTTTCTCTAGGTGGTTGTAATGACCATCAACCCTTTTAGAATAAGCTGTCAGATCATCCTGGTATACTACCATGAGAACATCAATAAGATCTTTAAAGGATACATCCATTTCCCTTTGAAAAGTTGCTCCAACATTTTTTAAACTGAAAGGCATTCAGACATATACATAGGTTCCCCAAGGAGTAGTAAACGCTATCTTGAATTGTTCTGATTCTTTAACCAGCACTTGGTTATACCTTGAGAAACCATCCATCATGGATAATAACTCACAACCAGTCACGTTATGATGCATAGCCTCCATATTAGGCAATCCATAGTTGTCCTTTAATGAAGCAACATTCAGGTTCCTGAAATCTACACATAACCTTATGTCACCACTCTTCTTCATGACTGGCACTAGGTTAGAAACCCAAGATGAATGCCTTATGGGCTCAATAATACTTGCATCCCTTAACTTGGTCAGTTCTATTTGCATTTTAGTAGCTAGCAGGGGATTGATAGGCCTTTGCTTTTGCCTAAAAGGTTTGGCATCTTCTTTTAGAGGGATTTCATGTTGAAACAAGTCTACCCTATAGGCTTTGAGGTCATCATGACCAAGAAAATACATGTTTATACCTTTTTAGAAATCTTATTAAATTAATTCTCACCTCCCTACCCAGTCCCTTTCCAATATATACTAACTGAGGGGATGTTTCTAATCCTAAGTTTACTTCTTCTAGATCATCAACCTTAGCATTGGATTTCTGTGACATGTAATTGTCATTTATTTTGAACATGCCTTATATTTTAACTAACCCCTTACAAATATGGTTGGAAGCCAGTTGAATAATTTCATTTCCCATGATACACTTCTTTCCATCAACAAATTCTTGATGGGCATTAAAATCAATCTACTGTCCATCATACTGATCTGAACCCTGAATGAACCTAAGGATGTTATCATCATCCTCAAAGACTTGCCAATTATGAACATTATCAAGCACAATAGGTCTACTTTTTATCTCTAACTTTGACACACCAGTAAGAGTAACATCATTATTGTTCAGTGCTACATTTGCAAGGAAATCTGCCATGATAGTTTTTGATCTTTCTACCCAGAGAATATTGAAAGCATCAAAAAATTCAATTCTATCCTAGAAAACATATCTATACATTTTAAGTCTATTATCCTTGGCAGCATATTTGGATCTGATCTAAGCTATGATTAATTGGGAATCTCCCTGTACTTTTAAATATTTTATACCATGCTTTATAGAAATATCTAGTCCCAATATTAATGCCTCATACTCAACATTATTATTAGTGCAGTGGAAGGTCAATAGAAAGGAATATTTGAAAGTAATACCTGACGGGGATATAAGAAATACACTAGATCCTGAGACTTCTTTAGAGCATGCTCCATCAAAGTATAGTTTCCATAATCCATTTTGCTATAATAGCAGCTCATCAAGAATTGGATCAGTGTTTTTAAGTTGTGGCATAATTTCCTCAAATGAGGCTCTTTGTACAACTTTACCTCAGTACCATTTATAGGTATGGTAGCATATGACATGTCTAATTGAAAATTTCCTCACATTGCTACTGTCCATTTTCTTGACAGTAGCATACCATAATGAGGCTTGGTGTCAACTACAACTACATCCATCCTATAAGTAGCTTCAGGAAATGCAACAATTTTTACCTCTATCCAAACCAATTTCCCTACCACATGAACTGCTATGTTATCCATGGCATAACACCTGCCATTGGATGTGTCAACTTGCAATCCTACCTCCTTCATGACATGGTATGGCATCACAATGGCTGCAACACTAGAGTCAATCATGAAATTTTTAAGTAATAATTTATTGACAATCAAAGTAACATAGAATGGGTCAATGGAAGATGGCTCCTGAGTCACAATATTTACAACACAGAAGTTAGAAATCTCCTTAGTTATCTCAGGTCCTTCCACTGACTTTCCCTTTTCTAATACAATAGGGATGTCTCCTTGTTCATTTATTAATGCTAGGGCAGCTACCTTTTGATCTTTTATTTTTAACATCTCCAACAAATGGATTGCAACCTTCATTTGAGACAAAGCATGTCTCATGTCAAAAGTTGTGGGTTTAGAAAAAAAATCAGATAAGTCTCTTCCCCTACCAAACTTTTTGTTTCTCTTTTCTATGGTAACTTCCTCATTCCTTTTTGCATTTTGAATAAGAATGGGCTCTTCTTTATTACTATTACCACTTTTGCCTTTAATAGAATTTGGTTTAGGAGAAACCTTATTTTGAGGATCATCTTTGACAAATACTAACCTTGGAACTCCTTGATTAGCTTCTACTCTTCTATTCCTCAAGTTATATGAGGATTTGGCCAAAAATTGTAGCCTGAGTTAGAGTCTTGATTTCTTCTTTATTGGGCTTTCTCCATTGAGCATTATCCAATTCTGGCCTGATCACATTTGTTTTGAAAATATCATCATCAAACTCTTCTTGATCAGAATAGGAAAAAACTTGCTTCTCATACATGGGGAGACTTCTCCTCTTATGATTAGCATCAAATAAAATCTCTTCATCCTCTGAAGATGAAATTTCTTCCACTTTTTCAGTGGTAAACATGTTTACTATAGGCTTTTTAGATCCTTCATGATCTCCTGCATGTGAGTCTTCTGGCTCTTCTCCTAAAGCTTGGGCTACAACACACTGATAGGGTGAGTGAGGCATATTACAAGCCACACACCATTGAATACTTTAAACATTGTGTTGTATTTTTCTTTAAAGGGTCCAGGGTATCCCTTCCCTTTTGTGTCTCATGGGTATCAAAAACAGGCTTCCCATCCTTCTAATTTGTTTTGTAGGGCTGATCATGTAACCCAGGGAATATTTCTTGCCTTTGATATGGTGGTATATTATCTTGAAAACCTCTCCCACCCTTTTCAATCCTAGTAGAGAGGTCCTTGACAACACTTTCCAACTTGTCAAATTTTTCATCTTCTTTGGTAGGTTTTACAACATGTGGTTTGGTCTCTTTCCACAATCTCCCTTCATCCATTTTGTACATTTGACTAGATGCTTTCCTATTACTCTCAATATTTATTGCTAATTTGAAAGAATCTCTTAGAGTGTGTAGGCTTTTATCTCTTAAGAGGTAAAATAGTTTTCCCTCCAAAGCATTAAAGTGTGTGGTCAGGAAAACTTCATCATCTAATCTTAGGACTTGAAACAATTTGTACATGGCCTTTTGAAATCTACCATTGAATTCGTACATTCTTTCATTTGGATATTTTTTGATATTATTGAATTTATTAAGCATGTAACTCGAATTGACATGTTCAACATACTACTCCTTAAAGTATCTCAAAAATTCATCGCATGAAGTAATGCTATTTTTAGGAAGACCCCTATACCAATCCCTAGCATCTTCTATTAGTGACTTAACAAAAAGTTTCATAACAACATCTTCATTCTCAATTTCATAGTCATTTACTTTATCTATAAAAGACTTAACATGCTCTTCACATGTAATGACATTGTTACCTGTGAACTTAGGGATTTTGTCTCTTACCTTATTGAGGATTGCATTCAGTTGACCAAGAATACCATCAACGAATAATGGTCAGTATCTGTCCAGATGAAGTGGCCTTCTTTGAAAATTTTGTGAAGCTTGGGATCAACTACCTCCAATATTCTAATGCAACATATTTCCAATAGGACCACCAGCCAAAGGGATTATTGGATTGTTATTTTGAACTAGTCCTTGGACCACTTGCTTGGAGCCTAAGGCTTGGAGATTTGGCATAGGACCACATGATTGATTTTGTGGTAGTGTCCCAATAATAATAGGGACTAAGCTTCTAGTAGTTGTATTCATGGTAGCATGTATGAAAGCAATTTTCCTTTTCATTTCATCTGCAACAGCCTCCAATTCCAACTTCTCTAATTGGATAGCCAAATCTTCTTTGGCCTTTCTAGCCTTCTCCAATTCTAAGCTAGTATGAGAAATAGTATTAGGAATAAAATCATTCCTTTTGGATTGATTTATGTTTATCCCTACCAGCTTTTTCTTTCCTTTATCACAGGTATCCTTTGTATTATTTCTGAGATCTTCATTTTTCTTAACTTTTGATGGATGCAACTATCTCAGAACAGGGCCTTCGCCTTCAAATTTATCTTTTTTAGGAGTTGGCTCATTGTTATTAACTTGTTTCCTCAAATCCACCATATAACCAAATAAATCACTATCTAAACCCTTAAATTCTTGATTTAGATCTTTTTCTTGGAGCTCATTATTCTTTGTCTTTCTCATGAGTTCTTGTCTCTCCATGAGTAACTCATAAATTTCTTGCTCCCGCTCTTTTATTTTTCTTTAAATTTCTAATAATTGTTCCCACTCTTTTTTCCTCAAAGCCATAACCTCTTCCCACAACTTCTTAGAATTATGAGAAGCAGTCTTAGCAACAGAGGTATCTCCTATTTAGTTTAAACTTTCACGTGTAGGAAAGAATCCTATATCTATGAATTCATCTTCCTGAGGAGGACTAATTGAGTTAGGGTTCATTCTTCTAAGAAACTCAGGGTTTTCAGAAAAAGAGGGTCCTATTAGAAAAATAGGGTTCATTCTTCTAATTGAGTTAGGGTCCTATCAGATTTAATTCTCTAAAAATCACAATAGTTATCTGTATGCTTGATACAGACATAAACATATAACTTTGTTTAACAAAACTTAAAATAGATTATTATTCATTTTGATTGATACTGAAAAATATGTAACTTAAGAAATGACTAGTACCAAATCCTAGGGCATCAGAGTCAACTAAGACACACATCTACAAAAAACCTTCAAATCAAATAACTCCGAAACCTAGATAAAATGCCTTACAAATTACCCTCTCATTTATATATACTATCATCAAATTCTTGCATAGATTATGAATTCTCTGAGACCTCACTTAAGATTTACCCTTCCCTTGAAAGAAACTTAAGATTAACCCCACTATCTACCTTGCAGATGATGTATCAAGAATGCGTTATAGATTTAATACATAAAGAAATCTAAATTCACACATGAAGACAACAAAACATATACAAGGAATTTTAGTATATTTTCATTGATAAATATTCTATATCAGTACATTTAGAGACTAAGATTTCTTAGAATCAAAACACTTGATGCAAAAACTCCTATTACAATAAGTATTCCACCACCTCTTACAATCATCTATAACTAACTATATATACACTAGCCATCTTGGAATCCTTAAGAAAAGGATGCAACAAGCTTCAAATGGCTAGGATAGTGACTTGCACTAGAATACAAAATATATTTTAAAACTAAACAGAAAAGGGGAAAGGGTGCTAGAAAACTATTTCTTCTCATAGTGAATCTCTTCAAGTGGCACCTTTGTCTGTTGGTATTCAAAGTAACTGCTAAAGGTTGTTCTGTGAATGATGACTGCTTATTCTGGCTAACCTACATCATCATCTTCAAAATAGTTACTTCCCTTGTGCTCAAAGGCCAGGTGCCATGCTAGAATTCACTCATCCTCCATTGCCTCTAGGTCAATAGAAAATGGCTTCTTCTTCTTAGGTTTGGTGTTTTTTTCCCATGCAGCAACCTCTTCCTCTGAAGGTTATGTGTATTCTTTCAGACTTTGCAGCATTTTGACCCATTTGTCCCATCTCGAGTCAGTGATGGACTTTGTGTCAACAACAAATATGGTGCACTCATTTTTAGTTTGAAACATAGCATCCCGAGTGTTGTTGAACCTATCAATGTCTAAGGAGCCATCATTATTCAAAAAAGTCTCCTACCTAGTCACCAACTGACTCATGCTTGACTTCCATTCCTCAAATCCTAAGATGTTAGGTCATCATTTTTACAAATTGGAGGGAGGTATTGTCTAAAATCTAGGCCAAACATATCCATTTTGGCTCTGACCTGATTTGCCTTACCTTTGAAAAATTGGAGTATGTTCTTCAGGGTGTGCTCTCACAAGTGCCTTAAGGACCTTGCTTGTCCTCTCCAAAGGATCCTACTCTCTTCCAGGGATAACTTTAACGAATCCCCCCCTCCCAAAAAGTATAAAAATGTGGCGAATCACATGTGTTTTGGAGGAAATTTTTTTAATAGTTATAGCGAATTATGTGTCAAAATATGGATATTTGGTGGTGAATTTTTTAATAGTGTATACCATTTTTATAAAAAAATGGCAACTATAATTTTTTTAAGGAAAATTATTAATATTGATGGCGAATTATGTTTCAAAATATGGATATTGGTTGGTGAATATTTTAATAACGGATACCGTTTTTATAAAAATATGGTGAAACTATTTTCCAAATATTTGAATTAATTTATTTGTCATGGTGAGTGATTAATTGGAAATTTGAAGAATGACACGTGTGATGATTCCGGAGAGAGTTTTCACTAAAGTTCTTATCTCACCACATTCCCTCCGAAATTTGATGTTGAAGTTGCATCGGGTCCCAATCCTATCACTATGACATCACAGACTCACACGACACACGTCCGTTGGATTTACAACATATCAATGGGCAAAGGTGAATTTCGTACCTATTATTTCTCTTCATAATATTTATGGAAAACTCTTGGCAGAATCATGACATGTGGATCATACCACGTGACATACCACGTGTCATGATTCCACCGAGAATTTACCATAAAGATTATGAAAACCAACAATAGGCCTGAAATTCACATTTGGCCATTGATATGTTGTAATCGAACAGACATGTAACACTGTGAGTATGTGACCTCATTTTCTAACACTAGAAAAGTAGAATTATTTTGGCAATCTTCGGTAATATTAGATAGAAATATTCATTAATGGCGATGAGTAGATGAGTTAAATTTAAGACTTAATGGTGATGACATCAATTAAAGTAATGTGAATTAATGGTTTCTTAGATGGCACCTTTCAATTTTCACTGACAAATATGTGTGACATCATATAACTATTCATTACCTCAATAGAATAATGCCTTGAATGAAAATGTCATCTCATATAAGGACATTGTTTTCTGACCATTTGATGATCTTACATCAATGATAAAGCTTCATTTCCTACCACCATTTTGCAACTAATGTACTTTTCTTATTGTTTCTATGGAGTGGGCACAGGTTTCAAGTTTTTTTATAATAAAGAATTGTTATGTCCACCTGCGTGGGATGATCCTTTCGGCCTTCATTATTCCCAAGATAGAAAATGTCTTATCATAAGTGTTGTTTCTATTTTCACCCATTGTTGCATTAAATATGAAAGATTTGGAGATTTTTGGATAGTTACCATTTATCTTATGATTTAATTAGATCTTTAGGGGAAATAATTTCAATCAGGAGTTAGGACTTATAAATAGATTGATCTACGCTTGTTAATTTATGATTGTGAAAGCATATTTGTGAAAATAGTCTTCGAGTGCTAGGTTCTCTTTGATTTTTGTCAAAAATTAGAATACTAATATCAGTTTGATTTTTAATGGACACTCCAATTCATTTGAGATGCACTACCTTGGAGGATCAGAAGGCCTTTTTGGGCCTGGTCACAAACCCAATCCTAGCGTCTGTTGCTACGGAGTTGGGAGCCTTCACCAAGGAGGCTATAAGGATGGTGCTCGAATGTGAATTTATAGAGAGTGAAAATAGGTATAGAGTGAACATTGACATTTCATCTCGGTTCTTGGCATCTCTGTTAGACCTGGGGGGTAAAAGGAGGATATTATCATGCTTCTAAGGAAAGTTTTCAAAGAAGAGTACCTCAGAGATGATGTGCATGTTGTCATATTTTCAAAAATTGGGGTTGGAATTCCTTGGGCAAATGATTTGCCTAAGATTCTACAACCAGGAGTAAATGTTCCCAGGCAACAATTTCTACTGAACCTTGATGTTGAGTAGCTCACACATCATCGAAAATGGGCACAGATTGGGAGGGATTTCCTCTAGAAGTGATACCTACTGGAGGAACTCAGGTACTATCAGTGCCTAGAAGAATTCCTCAACATTATGCTCTCTTCAGAATTCCACACAGAAGGAAGGGAGCCTCAGTCGAATAGTTCATGATTCTACATAGTCTCGCTCTAGTGGTAGTAGCTTACCAGGGTTTTTGAAATGATATAAATTGTAATCATGTATGTTAAAAAATATAATATGAAAATGTTTTAAGAAATTTGAAGTGCTACTGCTTTTCTTTTTTGTTTAGATTATAAGAATTGTTAATAGATATGGTCTATGGGCATATTTGAATTGTAATGAAATTTTGCCTTATATAATATAAAAAATTTGCGTTGCACTTTTGTTTCATGTAATATTTTAATGTTTCCAAACTTTATCATTTAATGGTTGGTGACTGGTTCAAATTTCATGGATCAGCTATTCTAAGTGAATATAGTTAATGATTAATATTCATTAGTGTGTATTAAATTATTAATATTTTAAAATCATGACAATTGTTGGATTACGAGAGATGAACGGTTGAAGTTGTATTTTAGAAGTACTATGGGTTTCAAATAGCTTTTCTAAAAACTCCCTCCCGAAATGTGAGACTTGACGTGTAATTCGTCGAAAAGATTATGTGGTATGTTTTAGAAAGATTACGTTACATGTAGTATGTTTTAGAAAGATTACGTGACACATAGTATGTTTTAGAAAGATTACGTTACCATTATAGTATAATTATATACCATTACATTTAACAAAAGGTTTTTAACATTTCATTTTAAAAAAACTATCGACTCGTAGCAGCAGAGCTAAAAAGAACTGTTGAACCATCGCCAAAGATTTTGAGACTATAATTTGTGAGAGCCTTAGCTATTCTAACTTCTATCTATCTAGATTTCAAAGTTTAATTTCGGGTAACATATCTAGCATCTACAATTTAGTTTAACTTGATTTTGAAATTTTAATTCTTGCATGTACAATTGGGGTTTTTTTAATTAGTTAGTTATTATCTATGATTTTGTTAGTAAATATCTGTGAATCTGTGTTTTTTCATTCTTTTGAAGAACAATGGGGAAAGTGAAAACTCAAGGCCAAGGGCAAGTAGATGGGAAAAATTTATAAGACTGCAGATAAGTAGTAGAAATCCTTGGTTTCACTGATGAGTATCATGATGTTTATGATCCTGTTATCAATGGTGAAAGGAGAGTTATAGAAATTAAAAATTCATTGTGCAGCAAGGCAACTGGGCCAAAGAGGCCTGATTTTATAAAATTTAACCTAGTAATAGGTGCAAAAACCATTAAAGTTGCTTCGTGGGATGTTGGTTTGGGTCACATGCTATTACCCGAAGTTTTCCCTTGCCCAAAAATTGTCTTGATTTGTGTAGAAAATTATGATGAAGAAAGAAAAGAAATTGTGAATAAAAAAAATTAGGAAGAAATTTTAACAATAACCCAAGAAGAATTTCTCAGTTTGCTAGACCTAGGGTTTGACTAACAAAACTGTAATGTCCATATTGACCTGGGATTGTTGGTAGAGCAATATGAGGCAGTCCCACCAAATGAATATTTTTTATAAAGGGTCTAATAGTTATAGATGCAAAGGCTTCATTGGGTGAGGACCATAAGCCTCCTTATGATTTTAACATTTTTGTGCCATGGGTTCATGATACTATATCCTCGCTAGCATTTTTCCTAGGACTGGAAAACAATAGGGAAGTGGGTGCCAACATTATTCATTTCATTTGGGATATCCATCATTTCAATGAATGAGTAAGATATAATTTTGTTGGACACGTAGTTTAATTGATGCAAGAACAATTAGCATTGATCAAAAGAGGCAATTCTTAGACATTTAGGTTCACAATCTACTTGTGCTATCTTTTGCTAGCCAAGCGTGTTGCAATATTAATGAGCAATGACAACAAGCTTGAAATTCAAAGGGTGAATAGTACTCTAATATATAACTAGAAACCTCAGATAATAATTTATGATAACAAAAGGAATGACAGTAATTTTGTAGACTTCTTTTTGGCACCATTGTACAAAAAAATAACAAGCACTCCAATGCCCAGATTGTCTACTTTATGTAGGGATTGCATCCAACTTGGAAGCACAATTCAATTGGTTGACTGGTACTTAAGGGAAGAATACACTATGCTAAGGTTTTATAGATCAGAACTACAACCCCACAAACTTCCAATGCATGTGACAGACATGGTGTTTGCAGTAGAATATGTAGTACAACTAGAGAGCACAGATAGAATCTTCACTAGCCAATTGAAGAAGAGCATATTCCTTTCCTTACCTTTCTCAATTGGAGGGTTAACATTTGAGAGAAAGGCATTCAATGTGGCAAAGTTTTTTTAAGATATTTTTCAATTTGATTTAGAGTGGTACTGGAAGTATCAGCCACTCAACGTCATTCAAACAATGCTTGTTGCTAATATGAACTCTGCAAACTTATTTCAAAATGAAAGTAAACCATTGCTAGAGAAGTTGAAAAATAAGGATAGCTGGGATGTTGTTACAAAAGAGATGGAGAAATTTTCCGGTGAGGAAAACATTTCAGTTCAATAGTTGTCATCACAAATTATGACAACAATAAACTAGGGCATTGTACAGCCTAGGATGTCCTATAATTTCTATGAAAAAGCTGCTCATCCATCAAACATAAAAATACCAAAGAGACTAGCAGAAGCTTGTAACGATAGAAAATGGACTAGAATGAACATGGATGATTTTTGGAGTATGAGAAAGGATCTTGGTGAACCAAAGACCAGTGAAGATCTATATGCAATAGATGAGGATATAGAGTTTAGAAAATTGTGGAATTTGGAACATCCTAACATGGCATACGACAGTGAGGATGATAATGCAGAAACTAAGGATGATAATCTACTAATTGCATTTACTCCAGGGAGTGGGAGTCAGAGTGGAACTAGCGAGGAACGAAAAAATGTATATAGAAACGGGGAAATCATTGTGGAAAAAATGGGTTATAAAGGTGGTGGTTTGGGTCCCACAGTAGAAGGCGTTTGGAATACAATTGACACAGAAAAAACTGCTTATGATTATGGTGTAGGCCTTGGGTTTGGTACTACTACTGGGTTTGGTAGTGGCACTAGTGCTAGTGGGAATGGGAAAATTATACAAGTTCCCTCTCTAAAGAGGCCACTAGAATCTACACAGAATCCCATAGAAGAAGATAGTGTTAAGAAGCAAAAGCTTTCTATTTCCAGAACAATGACAACAATGATATTTGATCCTAAAGAACTGTTTGTAGTTTCAGATTTAGCAAAACCCTCTACAAGTTTAAATCCTCAAAGAGCATTAGTTAGATCAACAGACATTGCAAGCTCTACTTCTAGTTCACCTTTCAAATATTCAAATCCTTCTGCAACACCAGATTTTTGTTTCAAAGATTTCTATAATAAATTTAAAAAAACAAGAACCAAGAATAAGGAAATAAAGAAGACATTGCAGACTTGTGCCCTTAATGCAGCTATAGAGGAACAACCTGCATCCAATAGGGTTTTACCAACATATGACCCAAAAAGAGACATGATGGAGTTCATGGTTGTTATTCCACCAAATAAAGATGGAAACCCACTAGAGAGTTAGATAGATCCGTTTGAATTTCAAGTCAACACTCTCCAAATGGATTTTTCCAAAGTTAAAAATGTGGACAAAATAAATGTGTCAAAGTCTACAAACCAAGTGGTCTACAGTGCACTACTAAAGCTGGAAAGAGTGAAAATCAAGCTCGAGAAAAATATATAAAAGTTATAGGCAGACATTGGAAATGAAAAAGCAAAGAGGAAATCTTCAAAGAATAGTTTGAAAGAATTATAGATCAAGATTAAAAAATTGACCTCTACATCAGCAGATACAGAGCAGGAACATTCGGAGGCAGTAGTGAAGGAACAGGAGCAGGTAGAGCAGGAGTTGAAGGCACTGAGGGGAAAATTGGCAGAAATTACTAAAAAACTAGAGGAAGAAAGAGTCAGTTTAGAAAACTTATTTAAAACCATGGAGAGTAATGTTGCCTCCAACCGGGAATTGCAAAAGCAATTGGACTCTCAGGCGGATAAAGCCAATCATTGTTAACACAAAGCAGTGGAAGAGAAAAATAATTGTGAAAAAATGGCAGAAGAACTAAAGAAGCCCAATAATACAATTCAAACTTTAACAAATACTAATAATAATTTAGTGAAGATTGCAAAAGAACACATTTGGGGCCAAATATTGGTGATGTCTAATAGCTTGTATGAGTGGTTTGAAATGATTCAAAGTATGAGAGTATTTTATTTGAAGCTCCATAAGAACATTGAACAGAACATGGATGTTGTCAAGAAAGAAAAGAAAGCAAAATATATTATGCAACAACTCTATAGTAAGAGTGATAGTTATCTATCAAACAAGGGAATTAGCAACCACCTTGATGCCTCAGTAAAGGTATCAAGTATCATTCAAAAATGTGAGAAGCTAAAGGAAGCACAAGAATTGGATGACAAAGCTAAGCAGAAGATCACAAAGATGGAACAAAGGAAAGAGAATATGGAAAGTCTTGGTTTTCCTAAGGAATTTGACACAAATAACTTCATTCGAAGAGAAAATTACAAAATAAGGTTGCAAGACAAAATAAATATTGATTTACGCTTTCTTCCTATAGACATATCTCCTAATACATTCATGGATTTCATCAAACCAGTGAGAACTTTGAATGGAGTTTTAGAAGCAACAGTGCTATCAAGTCACACTTCCAAATATGATTTGCTAATGAAGTTGTAGGAGTGTGACTATACTATGAACCAAATTGTTCTTCCATCAGAGGATGTTTGGATTGGCCTACAAAGTTTTCTCTGAATTTTGAACTACTATAAATTGTAATATATTGCAAATGAATACAAAACAAATTATGCTCTATCTAATTTTCATGTTTTCCAATTCAATGTATGTTGAGTTACTCTATTTTATTTAGTTATTCTTAGTTGATTTACTTTGTTATATGCTATTGGAATACAAAATTTCATTCAAGAATCAAATATGAATGATCATTAATGATATGATAAAACTACACTCTACAGTAATAATACTCTTTGTTCTCAAATATTAATGATGAAACATAAATTATAATACATTTTTGCTTTTCTAAAATGAACATTGAATGATAGGATATAGTAGTTAATAAGTTCAAAAAATACCTATTGATTGTTACTACTAATTTAGTAGAAATTTCCTAAATTTTCCAATTCATCTCTACATCGTCATCATCATCCAATTCTGGTATTCCACTTCCTTCATTGTTCTCTTCATTTTCATTTGTGTCTTCTTCACTCTGACCTCCGCTTCTATGACTCCCATCACCACCCGTACTTATCCCACTCAGAGTCACTGTCAGAGATTGGTTAATGGTGTTGGCCAACCCTCTTCTTTTGCATCTTTACTTCTAGATTTCCATTTATTTTTGATAAGGAAAAGTATTGACATCATACCTAGATGTGTAGACCCTCAAGCATGTTTCCAAATTCTTGTCTAGTTTGTTTCTTAGCTTTGATTTTAGGAAGCCCAAAGCACTGAAAACTCTCTCATCCTCCACTAAACCCAATATCATGGTTTGACATAGATCAACAAGCTTGAAAAACTCTAAAATTTCTTCATGCAACATTGTGCTCTGTTTTAGTTCTGTCCAAAGCCTTGTTGCCGAGCCCTCGTCATGTGGGTTATGCATTAATTGATATTGATGCTTCAAAGTCTTTGCAAAAGTGCCTGATTGCTATCTAAGAAGACCCTCATCTAAAATTCCATTGATAGTCACTCCATTGAATTCTACAGATTTGCAAAATTCCTATATCAAAGTCATCAGCCTATTACGATAATCTTCCTTAGAGTTTAAGGACCAATATTGAGGAAACATAATTTCCATGGCCTCAAGTAGTTGTTCATATGGGAATTAGGATCTTATTTTAGAGGAAACTTTAAAGGCTATGTCCCTTGCATTACCTGCTATAGACTCAACGATCTTGGTAAACTCTTCCCTTGTAACTCTTGTAGCTCGCTTCTTTGGGGCACTATAGTACATTGGTATCTGAAATCCCCTTACACAAACACATAAATCCCCATTTTCAATGATCTTTAAATAATTATCAGGATTGTCCAAATCTGTTAGTTTTTGCCAGTGATTAAATATTTCATCAAATAAATTAAGGTCATTTCGATAGAGACTATCGAGGGCTTGGCATGACATTTTACGCAAGTAAGCATATTCTACAATATACATGGATCTTTGCTGGGTTTTTTTCATAATGAACGTCATTTCTTCTAGCATGGGAAGAAGAGATGCTAAAGTCAAAAGTGTCTCTATATTTCTTAACCTCCGAAGCAGGTCGCCACATCTCTAATTTTCTGCATTGTCCTGATTTTCGTACATCAGTCCAATCAAAGATTGATATTCAGAAAAAACTTGATGTGCTGGTCCATCCAAAGAGATCCATCTGGTATCAACATCTTTAAGAAGCTTGTTTCCATTTGTAATTCTATCGACAAAGTGCTTAAATTCCCTAAAAAATTTGGGACTTTGACAAAATATTGAGTACAACTCTCTTACTAAATCTTCAACCTTGTTTACTAAAATGAACTTCTTCACAACTCTAAAAGCAAGATTCATCTTGTGGGCCATATAGTGAATGCCAACAACATATGGTGAACAAGAAGCTTGCATCTTTGTGCAAAGACCATTCCTTTGACCTTGCATTACTGAAGCTCCATCCGCTCCAACATAGATCAAGTTCTTCGCTATTGTCAATTCATCCATACCTCCATATTCAATAAAATGGCTCTTTACTAATTAAAATAAAGTTTCCAATTTCACATTGTCCCTCAATTTTGCAATAGTTAGTAGATGTGGTTGGCGGACATTATTATGTACAGTATAAAAATGCATGCATACCCATGACATATTATCTATTGCCGTAACTTCATCTAAGGACAATGCAATAAAGGTTAACTCTTTTATTTTTCTCTATACATCTTCTATTTCAAAGTAGGCAATACAACTTGCCAATTCCCATCCACTGTTTATTGACCAATGAGTGATAGGATAGTTAGGAACTTTTAGAAAGTGTAACAAACCACTCATTTCTGGATAGTCTATCATTGGACGCCCTCTGCTCAAAATATGGAAAACATTACTTAATTGAATAGCTTTTCCATGTTCTACTTCACTTGCTTTTGCAAAATTAGCATTAATACAACTTTGAACTTGACCAGGCTTAGTCTTAAATTTATGAAACAAATAATATTCCTCAGCATTCCTTTTATGTTGACATTGCTCCTTTGTTTTATATCTTACCACTTTTATTTCCTTTCTATCTATAATTGAGGTTTCATAAACTTTACCAACATGTTTCTCTATGGTGTCTAGTTTAAGCTGCAACCTCCTTTCCTTTTTATACTTCCAACTACAAATAGTACATCTACATTCTACTGGCGGCTCACCTACAATTGGATTGTCCAAGGGTTCGATGAATGGATACTTTCCACCTAATCAAATTTAAATCTCCTTAACATCTCCCATTGACGATCAATTTTTTATTTTGATTTTCCTCTCCCTTTAGTGTTACTATTAATTGAAGCATCATCATCATCGAAGTCGACCAATTCATCCTGGTACTGGTTATTTACTTGAAATTCTTCTTCAAGGTCATCTTCATCAGAGATATCAGGTTCTGCAACTTCATCACTAGATTTATTAGGCTCCCCAATTTGTTTATTAGACTCCTGTGTAGGTTGAGATTGTACAGGTTCCTCTGATGATGTACCTTCCTCACTTTTACCAACACTATTGCGTCTGCCCCCACCAAAGTATGAAGATATATTTCTATATTTCATCGGCCTCTCTTAGACATCTCCACCTTCAATATTCCTCTTCCTATTTAACTTTGAATGTGACATCTCCAATAAATTAAGGCTGCAATAAATTTTTACTTGAATAAGATACTACGGACTCGTAGTCATTCTGGTTCGCTACCGATCGTAATTGTGAGCTTAGAATCAACTAAATTTTTGTACTACTAAATCCCTTGAATTCTCCTTCTCTCCACTATGTTTCAATAAATAAACTCACATCTCTTAAATATACAACTACAAGTAAACCATTTTCATATCAGCCATCAGATTTTGCCTCATAATCTCCATCATCCATATTGGTGAAAGGGCCAACAATTGCTTATGATAACAACTAATATTTGGCGAAACCCACGTAATTTACAATAATTGACTGGGTGAATAGGGTGGGAATTTAGGACATGATTATGTATGATGCATGGTGAATTGGTCCCAGTGCAAATAAAAATTTCACTTGGGACAATAGGCCTTTGGCGAATGGTGATCCTCCATAAATACACCCAATTTAATCTGTGGTGAATAAGAGTAAAATACAATATAAATATGGGTGAAGAACCTGACTACAGTATTGAAATTATGTAAAAATAGTGGTGAACAATGCAACCACTAAACATGTCTTTTATAAATTTTGGGCAAACCGGTCAACCAGTATATGAGCATTTTATTCGCCAATTTCTATACGTCGATTAGGACATATTCACCAATTGGAAAATAATCACTACTAAAAAAATCCCCGCTCTCTTCTAGGATCTCACTAGTCTTAGGTGACCACCTAAAACCTTTCCAAACTCTAATCTAAGAGTCAATCTCCTTGTGCTTGGCCTTGAAGGACCTCCACCTTTTAGTTTTGTCTCAATACTTCCTTAACACGTAGAAGAATCTAAGTGCCTTTCTATCACACTTTTCCATTGTGGTTGCAGGGGTGTCATATTCCTTGAAAAAATTCTTCATGTTTCCATTTGAATCCATTTTGATGCATCTCAAAGCTCTTTTTAATCGGGTTCAAGAAATAGTCTTATAGAGGCCTAATTAGGCGTAGTTTTCTAGTAGCCCTTGACAGGGTCTTTTTCCCATCCCAAGCCAAAAATTCCCAAACAACCTACAAAAATAGTTTGATATTAGGATACCATTTTGGAAGTTTCTTTAGATTCATGAGGTTTTAGGGTTCTATGGCATCCGTACACAGGCTTCCTACAAAGTAGAGCTAATAGGGTTAATAGGCCTGATTTCTAGGACTTTATTGATTTCTTGCTTGAAACTCAACCAAATGGATTGATCAATCCTCAATCTCACCAAAATACATTGAAAAATTTATATGCTATCTAGAACCATGCTTGTTCCATGTAGTCTTCCTTTCCCCTGCATACAAACATTCAACTCGTCACTGTCACATCTCTAACCAGGATCACTAGTCTCGCCTAGGGCATGACTTTAAAATTAGCATATTAACTCTTCACTCCTCCAAAATCCATATTTACACTATAAAATGGCTCCCTAACCATTCCCATTCAAAACCCTAGGTTTCCCTCAGTTAGAATTCATGGGGGAGCCATGAAACTTAAAACTACCTAAATTTAACCAGTGAACTACTGATTCACTAAAAGATTTTCAAAAGACTATGGAATCAACTCTAAGCTAAATGATGAAAGAATGAAAAAGAATTAAAACTACCTCTAGATCATGATTCCACTATCATAGTTCACACTCTAACACATTAACATGCTATCACCATTAACACAACTCAACTGTACCTTGAAAAACCATGAAACTTCTTTATTCACATATCAAAAACTTACATACTCTAACTTATCCCTCTGGAAATGAACCAAAAGGTATCATAAGATTCCTATCCCATGATTTTAGGCCTTTAAATTGATTTCCCACTCCTACAATGAGGGGAATCCAAAGATGTCAAACTGCATGCAACATTTGTAAAAATTGCTCATGTTGTCATGACAATTTTTAGCATCTTTTACATTTATGATTCGAACTATTTTCTAGGGCCTCTATCCCACTTAGTTCGATGAAATAACTTATTTTAAAGAAATTTTAGGCATCTCCCATACATTTTTCAATATTAAGACACATTTAGATTTCATTTCCCAACTTTTAGGACTATCCCTAAGGACTAACATGAAAGCAAACTAACCAAGCTAGATTGGATAGTACTAATTACTAATCCATCTAGCACGCACTTAGAAAGACCTACTAAGGTCCAAATGAAACAAAATATGACTTGGAAAAGGTCAGATATAAGCAAAAATAGTTAAGAACTAGGAGGTTAGCCAAGGTGCTCCTGCACCATCCTCCCCAAGTGAAAGCTTTCAATCCATCCTTGGATTGAGCAAGTTGAGATCAATGCCCAAATTTTTAAACTCTGCCTCCTTGATCCATGTTGCATCAGTATCCAATTGTCCTTTCCATTTTACTAAGTGTTCCTTATACTCTTTGGTTCTAGTTTTCTTGTAAATTCTAGAATCCAGTATGTTGTTAGCCTTCTTGACTGGTGTAGAAGGTAAATGAAGTTCATCTACATGTTGAATAAATTCAATTAAGCTCTGATCAAGATTAGGGGTTGGTCCCTTATATGGAACCAGGTCTTCAATATTGAAGATAGGGGATAGTCCACTATCCTTCGGTAACTCCAGCTTGTAAGCATTGGCTGCATATTTTTCTAATATAGGACAGGGGCCAATCCTTCTCTTCTGTAATTTGTGAGGGACTCCTTTTTGTAACCTGGCTTTATTAAGATGCACCATTACTAAATCTCCAATCTTTAATTGGACTTCCCTTCTACCCTCATCAACCTTACTCTTGTGTTTCATAGTGTTGTCGGCTAGTGTCTTCCTAACTATATCATGAACTTCTTGCATAGCATATGAAAAATCTTCAGCATATCCACTCCCTTTAACTCCATCTTTCAACTCTCTAGGTTCATAGATTCCTCTAGGGTGTATGCCATAAAAAATTTCAAAGGGACTCTTACCTGTGGACCTATTCATAGTGTCATTGTATGCATACTCAGCTTGCCCAATGAGTTGATCCCATTATTGACCAGATTCCTTAGTCAAGCATCTTAGGAGATTTCTAAGACTTCTATTTACCACCTCAATTTGACCATCTGTCTGAGGATGATATGCAGATCCAAAGGATAGATTGGTGCCTATTCTTTGCCAAAGAGTCTTTCAAAAGTGACTCATAAACTTGGTATCTCAGTCTGATACTATGCTCAAAGGCAATCCATGTATCCTGACTATCGCTTTAAAGAATAGAGAAGCTATTTGGATGGCATCATTGGTTGTATTGCATGGCACAAAATGAATCATCTTACTTAACCTGTCTACTATCACATAGACACTATCCATTCCTTTTCTTGTCTTAGGTAACCCAACTACAAAGTCCATGCTCAAGCATTCCCATGGTCTAGTGGGCATAGGTAGTGATTGATATAGGCTAGAATTAGTAGAAGTACCCTTGGCCTTTTGGCCCACAATACAACTCTCAACATACTTTCTAATATCAATGTTCATTCTTGGCCAAAAGTAGAATCTTTGAACAAGTTCTTGTATCTTAGTGATCCCAAAATGACCACTCAATGCACCATTGTGATTTTCTTGAATCAAATTCTCCCTATAGACCCTCTAGGGACACATAACTGACTTCCCTTAAATAAGAGGCTACTTTGCAAAGTATATTCAACATATTTACTATGGAAGTGGTTCTTGTGTTCTACACATATCTTATAAATGTATGCAAAGTCTTCATCATCACCATATAGATCCTTGAAGTCATCTATTCCCATGCTCTTTAGTTGTATCTCCTATATAGTGAGAGCTCTTCTACTCAAGGCATCTGCCACCTTGTTTTGTACTCACTTCTTGTGTTTTATGTTGAATGTGTATGCTTGTAGGTATTCAACCCACTTCATGTTCTTATGACTGAGTTTCTCTTGAGAGTTCAAGAAACTTAAAGCTTGGTTGTTCGAATAGACTATGAACTCTTTTGGAAGCAAGTAATGCCTCCATTTTCTTAAGGCCTAAACTAGATCATACATTTCAAGGTCATAAGAAGAATATTTCTTCTTATCTTCACTAACTTCTCTGAATGGAAAGCCACATGTCTCCCCTCTTGGCTTAGGACAGCTCCCATAGCCACATTGCTTGCATGACATTCTATGGTGAATAGTTTCTCAAAGCTTGGAAAAACCAAAATAGGTTGAGCAACAATATTTTCCTTCAACAACTCAAAACTTTTTTTAGCTTGTTCATTCCACACAAACTTAGTTTTCATGCCTCCCTTTATGATGTCCAACATTGGAGCACAAATAGCACTGAATTGTCTAATAAAGTTTCTATAGTATCGGGAAAGGCCATGAAAACTTCTTACCTTTGTTGCTGTCCTTGGAGTAGGCTAATTTAGGATGGCTTCCACTTTGCTAGTGTCCATTTTCAGATTTCCATGAGATAGTACAAACCCAAGGTATACCAACTCCCACCTTATGAATTCACATTTCTCCAAATTTATCATCAACCTTTCATCATTCAGCCTCTTGATAATAGTCTCTAGGTGTTGGAGATGTTCATCTTTTGTCTTGCTCTAAATTAGTATATCATCAAGATATACCACTACAAATTTTCCAATGTAGTCCTTAAGGACTTCATTCATGAGCCTCATGAATGTAGATGGGGCATTAGATAGTCCAAATGGCATGCCAAGCCATTCATACAAACCCTCATTGGTTTTGAAGGCTTTTTTCCACTCATCTCCCTCATGTATCCTAATTTGGTGATAACCACTCTTTAAGTCTATCTTGGTAAAGTACTTGACTTCTCCTAGACAATCCATTAGGTCTTCTATCCTAGGGATAGGGAACCTGTACCTAATGGTTATCCTATTTATGGCCCTTGAATTAGTACATAGTCTCCAAGTTCCTCCCTTTTTAGGTGCTAGGATAGTGGGTATGGCACATGGGCTAATGCTCTTTCTTATAAGACCTTGGCTTAAGAGTTCTTGGATTTGTCTAGCAATATCCTCATTTTGCTGAGGGGTCATCTTATAAGCTACCTTATTGGGAAGGATAGCTCCCAGTATGAAGTCTATCCTATGGCTCAGAGCTCTTCTAGGGGGTAATGTTGATGGTTTTCCATCACTTACAATGCCTTCATAGGTCTGCGACATATTTTGTATCTCCTTAGGTAGCTTTGGCTTCTTGGCTACCTTGTCACCACTTACTTTCCTTGGCCTTAACACTAGTGCAAAGCCAAATCCTTCTCCTTCTTCAAGGGCTTCTAAGAAGTCTTTCTCATCCACCATGAGTACATTGGGGCCTATTGACTTTACCTCTACATCTTCTAATAGTGACTGAATCTTGAATGTCACATTATCCTTCTTGAAGGTGTAGGAATTCTTCACTCCCTCATGCATAGCCTGGCGATCAAATTGCCATGGTCTACCTAGGAGCAAGTGACATGCATCCATAGGTAGTACATCACATAGAACCTTATCCTTATATCTCCCAACTGAGAATTCAACCCAAGCCTACTCATTAACTAAGACATGTTGTCCTTTATTAAGCCATGTGACCTTGTAAGGATTAGTGTGGGGTATCCTTGTCATTTTTAACTTGCTGACTACTTCCTCTAACACAATGTTGTTAGTAGATCCTGAGTCTATGATGACTCTACATACCTTACCCATCATCTTGCACTTGATCCTAAACAGGGTCTCCTCTGACTTGGCTCTTCCTTAACCAGTTCTTTAATCAATGTTCTCCTCATCATAAGGTTCTCACCTTCCTAAGATGCTAGTGGTACCTTAGGGGGTTTCACTCATGTACTTGTCTCCTCATGAACAAAATTAACTCTCTTATCACCTCCTTGAGAAGTACTACCCTTCTTTGGACACCTATAGGCAGGGTGTCCCATTTAGTTACAATGGTAACACTTCATGTTGGAAAAATAGTTCCCTCTTCCTTGTCAACCACTTCTTCCTCTATAGTTAGAGCTCCTTCCTCTACTACATCTACTATAGCCTCCTTCTTGTTGTTTAGAGTATTTAACTTCTCCTTGATTTATTGGCTTTGAACTCCTTCCACCATATCCACTTCTTTGTCCTCTAATATCTTTTCCTCTACATCTACCTCTTGAGGTGCTAGAGTCTTGTTTCTTCCTCAACTTCTCCTCTACTTTGATAGCAAGTTGGTGGAATTTTTGAATGGTGTCCAGGGTCAAGAGACTCATCTCATCCTGAATATACCACTTGAGCCCATTAAGGTATCTTGCTACCTTTACCTTCTCATCCTCTGCAACTTGAGACCTCATGCAAAGTCTTTGGAATTCTTCAGTATAGGAGTTCACATCCAAGTCTTTTTGCCTAAGACCTTGTCTTTTCTTATGGAGTTGGATTTCATAATCCTCTAGCACATATGCATCCTTGATTTTGGCTACCATTTCCTTCCATGTAGCAATTGGTTTCTTACCTTCTTTCTCTCTCTCATCTTGTAGAAACTTCCACCAAGTGAGTGCATGGCCTCTTCATCTACTCTTTTCCACTCTTACTTTTTGAGCCTTTGTGATTCCATCACACTCAAATTTTTTCTCTAGTCCTTCTATCCAATCTAGGAGTACCTCTGGTTCCATCTTCCCATTGAAGATTGGAATGCCTTCCAATGCTTTTCCACTTAAGGATTTCAATGCCTTCAAGAATGGTTCTTCAACTAGGACTGGGTCTAGTTGAGGGACTTCATCTTCCAAAATGATCTCCTTTTTCTTTCCATCTACCTTTTATTTCACCTCTTCAACCTTCACATCTACTTCATCCACCTTTTTCTCTAATTGAGCCAATCTATCTCGGAGTATCCTATTCTCATCTTCTTGATCTTCCACTTTATTTGCTAACTTAGTGTTAGTCACAATTGTATTATCTTCTACTGACTAAAATGATGTATTATTTCCTACTGACTTAGTAGGTTGCAACATTAACCATAAGGCTAATCAAACTAAGCTTTGATACCAATCTGGTGTATGTTCTTTAGGGTGTGCTCTCACAAGTGCCTTAAGGACCTTGCTTGTCCTCTCCAAAGGATCCTACTTTCTTCTAGGATCTCACTAGTCTTAGGTGACCAACCTAAACCCTTTCCAAACTCTAATCTAAGAGTCAATCTCCTTATGCTTGTCTTGGAAGGACATCCACCTTTTGGTTTTGTCTCAATGCTTCCTTAACACCTAGAAGAATCTAAGTGCCTTTCTATCACACTTTGCCATTGTGGTTGTAGGGGTGTCATATTCCTTGAAAAAATTCTTCATGTTTCCATTTGAATCCATTTTGATGGATCTCAAAGCTCTTTTTAATCAGGTTCAAGAATTAGTCTTATAGAGGCCTAATTAGGCCTAGTTTTCTAGTAGCCCTTGATAGGGTATTTTTCCCATCCCAAGCCAAAACTTCCCAAACAACCTACAAAAATAGTTTGATATTAGGATACCCTTTTGGAAGTTTCTTTAGATTCAGGAGGTTTTAGGGTTCTATGGCCTCCATACATAGGCTTCCTACAAAGTAGGGCTCATGGGGCTAATAGGCTTGATTTCTAGGACTTTATTGATTTATTTCTTGAAACTTAACCAAATGGATTGATCAATCCTCAATCTCACCAACATGCATTGAAAACTTTATATGCGATCTGAAACCATGCTTGTTCCATACAGTCTTCCTTTCCCCTGCATACAAACATTCAACATTCAACTCTTCACTCCTCCAAACTCCATATTTACACTATAAAATGGCTTCCTAACCATTCCCATTCAAAACCCTAGGTTTACCTTGGTTAGAATTCATGGGGGAGCCATGAAACTTAAAACGACCTAAATTTAACCAGTGAACTACTAATTCACTAAAAGATTTTCAAAAGACTATTGAATCAACTCTAAGCTAAATGATGACTGAATGAAAAAGATTTAAAACTACCTCTAAATCATGATTCCACTATCATAGTTCACACTCTAACACATTAACATGCTATCACCATTAACACAACTCAACTGTACCTTGAAAAACTAGGAAATTTCTCTATTTACATATAAAAAACTTACATACTCTAACTTATCCATTGGGAAATGAACCACAAGGTATCATAAGATGCCTATCCCATGATTTTAGGCCTTTACATTTATTTTTGACTCCTATAATGAGGGGAATCCAAAGATGTCAAATTGCATGCAACATTTGTAAAAATTGCTCATGTTGTCATGACAATTTTTAGCATCTTTTACATTTATGATGCAAACTATTTTCTAGGACCTCTATCCCACTTAGTTCAATGAAATAACTTATTTTAAAGCCATTTTAGGAATCTCCCATACATTTCTCAAGATTAAGACACATTTAGATTTCATTTCCCAACTTTTAGGACTATCCCTAAGGACTAACATGAAAGCAAACTAACCAAGCTAGATTGGATAGTACTAATTACTAATCCATCTAGGCACACACTTAGCAAGACCTACTAAGGTCCAAATGAGACACACTCTAACTTGGAAAAGGTCAGATACAAGCCAAAATAGTTAAGAAATAGGAGGTTAGCCAAGGTGGTCCTGCACCAAAAATCCCCAAGTTGCACCAAATTTTTTCTATCTTCATTCCAACCTCAGTCACTGACTCTGCAATATCTATTCTATGTGGTTATAGTAACTCAAGTTTCTCAAACAAGGCCCCTCTGCTAGACCAAATGTTTAAAAGTGGCTCTAAAGTAGCCATAGCATCTTTGATACCATCATTTGTTTTTTGTAACATAGAATATGAATTATGGACTCAGTCCATTTTCCCTGTAATTACCTTATTTCTATGTTGTATGATATCATATAGGACCTTGAGGGCTATATCTAACTTGTCCTTCTCTGAATCTCTTACTGCCTCAATAGGAGTCTCTGCCACTGATTGGACTGCAACTTCAATTTTCATGACTGATGGAGGAGCTGCCTTGGAAGCCTCTTCAAGCTTAACTTTTAATTCTTCTAGCTCATCTTCTAGGACTTTGATTTTCATTAGTCCTTTATCTTTGTCCTTTTCTATGGTAACAGTATCATCAAATTTTTTTGCATATCTATTTTACAATTGAGTTGTCTTAGCCTCATTCAGATGGGAAAAATGAGTCACTACTTTAGACACCTCAAGATCACTAGTATTTTGGACAGTCCAGATGATCTTGTTCCCCTCCATTTATTCTTCTATGTTGACTAGGGAAGGCTTTTGAGTTCTTGGTGTAAGGGACCACATTGCTAAAGCATGTGATTTGGGATTGTACCCACATCCTTTGATAATATCACCAACCTAGGTTTCTTGGGAAATATTTCCCTCAGGTTGCCTTCTAATCTGATCAATTATGAAGGCTGATGTTAGATCCCACCCTAGCATTAAGAGCATTCCAATAGATTTGATTAGTTTCTTGGCTTCTTCCACATTAATGGCCTCTAATTCTAGATCATAAGCAGCCAAGGCTTTTAGTGCCTCATCATCTAGATCAGTTCCCTCAGTCACCATTCTTGCAACCTCTTGTTATTTCTTCCAAATCAAGAAATTCTTGAATTCTTCATGTTTGATGAATTGGTCATCACTTAAGAATTCTTCCTGGTATATATATCTTTCATCTTTTCCAAGTAGTAGGGGTAGCTCAACTTCTTCCTGTGTAGCCACTTTCTTTCATTCTCTAATACTCTTCCTCAATTGATGATAGTAAGTTCTATCACCAGGTATTAGGGTTGCAACCCTGTCTAATTCTTTCTTTTGTTTTTTCCCTTTTGAGGGCTCACCTTCCTCAAGTATTTACTTCTTTGGAGGAGGATCAGACACATCCTCTACTTTAGGAGCATTTTGGTCAAGTTCAAGAACATGAGGATGTCCTACTTGAGGTGGGTTGTCTCCTTCTTGTGAATCATCAGTGTATTCTTCATAATCTGAGGAATAATAGTCTTGTTTTACTTCAAGCTTTTCTTCAAGCTAAGCCTCTAATTTATTGGAGAGAGTATTATACATCTCCACCATTCTATCTATTCTCTTCAAATATGGGAGGTCAGGGAAAAATCCTCCAAAGGAAATTTTAGCCTTTCTAAGTTGAGCCTCCAAATTTAGTAAGTCATAGAATTTGGTCATTCTTCTCCCAATCTCATCCTCATCCAACATGTTTCTTGTAACATCCTCATCATCACATCCCTCATGGTCTCTGATAACACTGATGTTGGGGATGAGTGTCACCATGGCTTCTCTAATGAAATCCTTAGAGTCAACATATCTACACACACCAGAGGCCATCCTAAAATGATTCAACCATGTACTAAGTTGTGGTAATGCTCCTTTCCCAATCAAGAAGCTTGATATTCTAAATTTCCTAGGAGTGGAAGTCCCTTTTCTATGTGGTTCCAAGTGCTATTTGTCAATCCAGATTAGATGCCACAAGAATTCCAGCAGGGCAATTCTTGGTGGTACATACTTTGGGAGTATGTGTGGGGGCTATGGGCATCCATAGACTTGTATTAGTGTGTAATGCTTTCCCAAATAAAAGTCACCCTAGTTATGACCCATCTGCCACTTGTCCACAAACTACTTAGGCCGAAGAAGCTTCAACATCCTAATTGGTAGCCTTGTTATATTTATTCCCAATATATTTAAAATTGGCAACACAATCTAATTTTGGAAAGCACATTAATCATTCTCATTTGAATTATAGTTCCACACTCTCAACCATAGTTTCACAGGATTGGGTTGTCCCTCAAATATTACCCTTGGTCTAAGCATATACCCCTCTAAACTATTAATATTGTAATACAAAATGAGATGCATCAAGAGGGAATAGTGCATGAATTTCACTTTCCTCTTTTCCTCTTTGATCATCATGAGGCCTTCATGCATTCTATCAATTACATACTGAATGTAATCATAGTTAGTATTGGCATGTGAGTTCTGGATGTCCAGGATTATCATTAATAAATCTGCTAGCATCTTCTCTGCATCCCTATCCATCCCTAAGACTTGACATAGCCCATATGCTAGGCACTTCATATAGAAATGGAAGATTTTGAACTCATAGGGACCATTCATGTGTGCTGGGAGAGGGGAAATCTATTTGCCAGTCCTAGGAATATGCCTGGCTACCTGGGTTTTCACAAGCCATAATTGACTTGCATACTTTTGATTTTTTTTCTTAAGGTTAATTTCTATAGAAGATGAGGAATAAAAATTGAAAGCCTTCATGAAGGATCCCCTATCAAGAGATACTAGGGCCGACTGGTCACTCTTTCTAATAGTCTTTTATATAGGGTCATAAAGTCTAGCTAATTCATGCATTAGGTTAACGTTGAAGAGGACATCATGAACAATTAGCTTGGCCATTCCTAGGGTCCATGCATTGCAGATAGGAATTGATCTAAAATGGTTATTATAGAAATAAGTAAACACCATATAGCCTGAACAATCTAGGGTGATAGGGTCTCTACATTCAGACATATAATCAAGAAAAATCTCATCACTAACCTTCCTATTTTGGCTAGATCCTAGGAGCAGTGCCATAAATTATTCTAAATAATTAGGCTTTCCTTTATCCTAACCTCCTCATTCCTTTTCTTCATCACTGGATGAAGCTCAACTTGATTCTGGTTGACTCATCTTATCAATTCTGATAAAAACTCAGCTCTACAAATCTTCTATGCAAATTACACAATGTAATTGCTTGAAATTCTCAATTGGTCTTTGAAAAATTATTAAGTGTAAATGTAAGAATGTCTTGTCTATGTATCATGGATCATTTAATGCATAGGAATTATTAAGATCGGTGCAAATATTTCCTGAGTCATCTCAGCATTCAACTCTACATAACACCAAATTTGAAATAGAGCTAGCCGTAATGTGAGATGTTGACAGTTTGCATTTAAAAAATGCACAGAAGAAAAAAAAGAATAATTACTGTGTCATCCTTTTAAAACCCTCGAGTACTGACAAAACCCTCAATTATGATTTGATTGGCTAGCCTCTTCACTTTTTCCATCCTGGTAGAGTACCTTTCCACGTAATAACATCGCTTTTCTCTTTTTCATTAATGAGAACTTAACCAAACCCTATCCGGAGATCAAGTGACTGAAGGTTTATCTTGATCTCAAAATGATTTTCTTAACTGTGATTTGATTCAGAGATCAAGTGACTGAAGGTTTCTCTTGATCTCGCAATGTTTTCTTAACTCATGGTCTTATTAGAAGATTGAGCGATCATCATTTGATCTTATCTATATCAATGGTCATTTTATAATTTTCAAACCTTTTCTTTAACTCACATATGATCTCGTGATCTAGCGATAGAAAGCTTTCTCCAAATCTCATAAACTTTAACTTCATCATAGTCCTTTTATGAGATTTAGCGACTGAATGTGTTCATGTAATCTCTAGATCATTTCTTTAACTTTAGTTACATCACGAGATCAAGCGATTGAAAGCCTTCTCGTGATCTCTGAATGATTATCTTAACTCAAGTTTAATCTTGAGATCCAGCTACAACTGCATCTCCTAATCTCTAGATAATTCATTTAACTCAAGCTAAATCATGAGATTCAGTGATCATTGTGTTCTCATGTTCTCTGAATACTTTTACTAATCTTGGTTATGTCACAATATTCAACGAACACCTTTAATCTCTTATTCGCTAGATATATTCCTTAACTTTGGTTTAATCCTAAGATTAAACTGTAATCGTTGATCTTCATTACTATCCACGGCTCTCACTAAATCATTGAATGATTTAAGACTTAACCATTTAGTCATGAGATCAAGCAAAATTCTTCAGTTGCTTGATCACTAGATACAAAGTCTCTAAGTGTTTACAAATATCTAGAGATCACGTGACTAAAGAAATTAACACCCTTTTATAAAGTTGTCATTGAATTGCCATATGTTTTACACTTAACCGCTAGGTCTTGGAGATCAAGCAAACACTTCATTCGCTTGATCACTGAATTCTTTCTTAATAATTGCCAATACTTAGAGATTATGAGATAACAACCCCACTGAATCTCCAGATCAATCACTAATTACAAATTCATGCTTGAGATATAATGACAATCTTTGATCAAGAATTGCATCGACGGCTTGTGCTTGATCGCTGAATATTTTAGAACTTCACCATCATGTTAAGTGAATGGGAGAAAACTATTACACTGGGTCACTATATATTTGGAGAAAACCTCAAGGAATCATGATAACTGGAGATAGTGTTGTCGTCGAATCACCAGATGGATTCACTAACCGCCAACTTAACTGGAGATCACATGACTGAAGAAATTAAAATGAAATCCAAGGCTTGTCACTTGTTTGCTGAATGAAAGAGGACTTAACAAATCTATCACGAGATTCAATGAACACTAAGGAAGAAAAAATGACCATGTGCATATGCGAAAACTTAAGTGCCTCAAAAAGTAACATGAAAACATGAAGACCTAGGTCATACTTAGGATATTTTCAAAGATAAAAACCCTATCGAGGACAAAAAGAACTAGGGCAAGGATATGTAGACATTTTTGCACCTGGTGAACTTGACACTTTTTCTTTAAATGGACAATTTCTTATAGAGTCATAAAATAAATGATACATAAGTAGGATTTAGATGTTAGCGGGACTAAAAGTGAAACTTCTCAGAAAAACCTAGAAATTACCCCAACACGTAGAACTTGGAGATTCATATCCGGTGACCGTGAGATTTTGTTTGACTGGATAGTGTGAGAAGTTGAGCTAACTATTATTAATGCACTTACTCAACCAATGATGGATAAAGAGCTTGAAGCATATCATTTCCTCACCATTTGATAATTAGTGACCAAGGAGAGAAGTGTGAAGAAGCATTTCAACCATCTAGCAACCACATTGTGTGATCAATTCAAGCAGAAGTTCCAGAATTTAGCGTATCAACGCTGAAGTAGACACATTTTAAGAGAGATGGGGAGCATACTAGGAAAAGTTAGAAAAAGTTAGAGAAGAAAAGGATAAAGGGACAAGGAAGAGAAAGATAAACAAAATAGTTGAGGACATTACTGCGAAGGTAGGAATCACTAGAGAGCAGCTAAAGAAACTAAGGACAAAGATGACAGAAGGATCTTCTAGCATGATAATTGAAGCACCTCCTCCTTCTAAAGAAGAAAAGATAGAAATTTCTATTCCTAGTGTGATAGATTTATCAGTCACTCCTAAGAAGATTGCACAAGAGGTTTCATCTATGAACACACCTAGAAGATATACAAGATCTACCAAACCAAGAAGCCCTAAGAATCAAAAGGTAGAAACTGAGGAAAAGAAGAAAGAAGAAAAAGAAGTACAAAAGAGGCCACAAGATCTATAAAAGATAGATATCTTGATGTTACAAAAGAGAGTGATAAGAGATGGGAATATGAAGACTGTAAATAGATACTATGAAAGGTATGACCCTAAAAATCAAGCAACTATCGAGGACACACTAATTGAGTACTTAATAGTTTTCAATAAAAAATTGTTAGAGATAGAAGGAAGTATCCCTAAGGACTTGTATAGAAAGTTAGAAATAAGATAAAAGTTAGCACAATATGAAGATGAGAATATAATAAATAAGGCTATTGAAGACATGTTACCTATAGTCTCTATACAAGAGAGGGAGAGGATCATCAAAGAGCTAAAACCTTTATTGAGGACTAAGGCTAGACTGGTGAAGATAATGGCAAGAAAGTATGATGAGGTAATAGAAGATACACAAAAGGCACTAGACCAAATTATTATGTGTGACATGACTAAGAAGACCTCACCTCCCAAGGTTACCAAGCCTACACCATTAGGAATGGGATAAAGTTCCAAAACATCAGAAGAGAGTGAGAAAGCTAGTGAAGTTGACAAGCAACCAGACTTCTTCATTTTTGGTCTACCTATATCATTAGACACTTCACTTGATACAAGTGACCCATTTCAAGACAATTAGGACAATGTGATGGTAGTAGAAGAAGAAGGAAAGAAAGAGGAAGAACAAACAGAGGAAAAAAAAGAAGAAAAAGAACAAGATAAGGAAAAACAACAAGAAGAAAGACATGAAAAAGAGACAGTAGCAGAAGAAGTAGTAAAAACATAACTCAAACAAGAACCGGATACCTCCTCCACTTTATTGTTGGAAAGTATGGCCAAATTGATGAGCACAGATGTGGAAAGCATGGATGAGTATGAACTCATGAGGTTATCCTTCATGGATTTTCCTAAGGCAAAGGAAAGGTCAGTACAAAAGGGGGACAAGAAGGTAAAGGTGATCACTAGTGTAGTGGAGACACTGAACAAAATACTCCCTACACCTCTTATTTTTCAAGGAAAGGATGATGCAGAGAATTTGAACATGGTACTGGACAAATTTGACAGTCATTTTGAGTCATTTTTGAAGATCGCAGAAGATAAGGCTGAAAGGAGATTCCTAGAAAAGAGGTTGAAGGAAGTTTGTCAGTCCATCTCATGGGACTTGAACATTCTAAAAGAAACTACAATCAAGGCTAAGAGCTGTATGGCACAAGGAAGAAAGATATACGGCTGTTGCATAAATCCTATCAAACATGTTAAGAATATTGAAGATGTCATAGCCAAGGAAATGGCTACATTAGACAACTTAATGGACAGTTATGAAACCTCTTCACAATCTATGGTGGAAATGGACAAATAAACGTCCAAGCTTTTGGATAAGATAAGTGTTTTGAATACGGAGAAAGGGAGAGTTGTGGAAAGATTTGGTTTGCTAAAGATTTTAATCACTCCTAAGCTATCAATTCTTGAAGGTCATCTCATAGAGATAGAGAAAATAGAAGGATCAATGAAAAATGCTATACCCACTGAGCTGAAGGAGGAAGAAACAACATCTTATGCATTGAATGGACTGATCCATGTTAGTGAACTTCTGATTAAGTCATGGGTTGATGAAGTGAAGACCTTGTAAGACTCCTTCCAAGACATTCTAAATTTGTTGAGTAAGCACTAAGTCTTTTGTGCTTAGAATTTTGAAATTTTGTAAGTACCTTTGCCATTGATGTCAAAGGGAGAGGAAGAGAAGAGAAAAATAAAAAGAGGAAGAGAAGAGAAAAAGTGAGAAGAGGGAAAAGTATTAAATAAAAACAAGAGAAGAAAATAAAAAAAGAGAAAAGAAAAGAAAAGAGGAGAATATGTATATAGAGAAGTAGAAGGAAGATAGCGTTCTAACACTTAGTCATTTTTCGCTAAGTGTTGCCATCAATGCCAAAGGGAGAGATTGTTTGCAAGTGATGTTTGGAAAAACTATGGATCACTTAAGGGTTGTCATTTATGGAAAAACTTATGCTGGAGTGATTGCATGAAGTAAGATTAGGTACTGGAGACACAGTCATGAAAATGACTAAGTACATAATCAGAGTAATAGTATTCTGCAGTACAGTTTGAGTCGGCGAAGATGATATGTGATGTATTATGGCTTGCAAAGTTAAAGGAATAAATTTTGGGGTATGTATGACCTTCAATTAAGGTCCCACATGTTTTGGAGTTGATATCAGGAAGATACAGTGATATGAATGTATGTGAAGACATAGAATCAATGGAACATGGTATGTGAACAGTTCACGATGATTGAGGGAAGATAAAATGAAATGGTAACATGATAAGTTAGATGAAAGTTGTAAATTGCCGATATTTTTGTAATATAAGATCATCGACTCTATGTTTATCATTTGCATAAGTAATTATTATGTTTTGTATTATATTTGTGAAGCTGACTGGATGACATAATTAATATAAGTATAGAGTGTTTTGTGGAAGTGATAAGTGTGATAGTGATGGATGCAAATTTGGGATATTGACAAAGGAAAATAACAGATGTGAGATCTGAGATTAACCTAGCTATAACTGGAACTATCAAAGCATAGCAGATGCTTGTATTGTTCACTACTTGAAGAACACTTTTGTGAAATTTTTTTTGATTGTAAGAGTTATAAGCTCACCACCTTTAATATGGTTTTTTTATACCCCTAATAGTGTTTTGTATTCCTCTAACAAGGAAATGTACTATGTAATACTCATCTCCTAATAGGGCTAGATCTCCTAATAGGGATTCAATATTTTAGTGCATAGTTGTGGGTACCATCCCCACCAGGGTTTTCCCTTGGCCAGAGTTTCCTCAAAAACAAATAATGGTGTTATGAGTTATGTGTTGTGTGTTTATGTTCTTTTCATTTCAACATTGTTATGGTTTATTTGCAATTGGTTGAAGTTTAATTTAAAGTGTTGTAATATTGATTCACTCCCCCTCTCTGTATTACTTAATCCTAACAAATCCCAATCTATTGGTTGAAGGATTTTTATAGCATATATTGTAATGTGTACTTAAATCTTTAAATTACTTCTTCAAGTTGGCAAATTACTCCTTGAATTAAAGACTTATGAATTTAATTCTTAAAATGTTTTTTATTGCTTTTGTGTATAAGATTTCTTTAAGTGAAATAAATATAATGTACAAGTCCCTTTATCAAAATTGTTAATAAAATGTGTTTGACTTGATCAATTCCAATCATCGAAAGAACAGTGCCTTATATATTTAGAAACATTATAATTGTATCTAAAAGATCTAATGTATAACACCGTGAGATGGTTTTAAACTTGATTCTATCAAGACCATCAACTAAATGGTTCCTATATGCTTTACTAATATGAAAAAATGTTACAATCATTCTTATTGATTTTAACTTTTCTTAGAAAGGTCAATAAGATAGAATAAGTATGGTAACCACTCTTTATTGTGATTTTTAAATTATAACTCAACCAAATTATCTCCACATAAGACTATACATTTAGCATTTATTTCAAAAGAATAAATATAAAAAAGAACTGATCAATTCAAAAATTCAATTTCACACCTTTGAAAATAAAAAGAAACTGATATTGTATTGATAGGAAATATGATCTTGTACAATCGAGTATAATTCTTTGACAAATCTGAACTTCAATTGTGCATATTCAGTAGCAGAATTTCAAAAGAGAACATTGCAAAAGACTAATTGTGTCATGTTGTATTACATATCTATCTCCTATATCCCCTAGACACCAAAATGATCCTCTACTTATAGATGAGGATTCATTTTTTGGTGAAAGGGCATACCCTTTCATTGAAAGACACAACACTTAACTAATAACTACCCACTATAGACAATTTTTTTTCTAAATTTTTTTTGACAAATAAGACAACATTGTAAATGACATGAAGAAAGAGGGATTAATCCCCAATAGAGTCTCCAAATATGTTGGTTACAAAAACCACAGATTGGAAATCCAAGAGATTTTTCTGCCTTCTCTTCTATGAATTCCTCAATCGGGTTTGGCCAATGAACGAGAATGATGAATGATCGAAATCCCCTGCACTTTTGGCTCTGCAAGACCAAGGTGGGTAGACCTATCCCTTAAACCAAACATCAAGCTTAAGGATTTTTATAGCAAATGGAAATTGAATCAACCTCTCAAGATGGAAAATATTCCTGAGATAGATTTGGTTGTGTGATTTCACAAATAATTTCTTTCTTTCTTTATATATAGAGATGTTTGAATTGAAAAATTGATTAAAGAGATTTGATATTTTAAAATGTTCTTTAAATATGAATGATTAGCAAGAAACCAAGTACTTACTCCTTGACAATAGATAAGACTAGTGCCATATTCTATTTGGGTTATAGAGTCACTCCAATTAAACCCTATGTACAATTATGTAAGATAATGAATATCTCCCAACACACCATCAACCAACCAATTCTATCAATGCTAACAATTGTTAAGCCCTCAAACTTATAACTCCAATTGAATTTAATTTCTTCTTGAGAAAACCAACTAGACAAGAGATGGGAGGAAAAGACACATCTCATAAATTCTCTTGATAATCAAATAAACACGAGGAATCAACTTCTTTGCACAAGCACCATAAATTGACAATTGATTTAGCAACCAATAATTACAGAACATTAGTTAAAATGGAAATAATCTGCAAAACTCAAAATTAGATGAAAAACACTGGTTCTTTGTATTAATTTCAAAAGATAAGTACACTTGAGTTTTTTTCTTTAGTTGCAGCCCAAAATTCCATATATCTATTCTATCACATATCTACTACAAAATTTGAATTCTTGTCTCTCTTTACATTTTACACCACACATATATATGTGGTTGAATGGTTTTCACATCTATTTAGGGTGAAAATACACCATCATATTAAAAACCCTTTTGAAAAATTAATCAACTAATTAAAGAATAACTACCTATCTTTCGGGTTTGGGTTATCTAGGAAACCCAAAATATCTTGTAAAAAGATAAGATTGTTATTGGAGATTCGAAATCAGATTTTATGAACTGGGTGTTTTTTAGATTTTTAAATTTTGATCATTTTCATCCTCTGGAAACATCATTTTTTCCATCGTGTCAAAATTACAATATTTCTAAAGCATGTTTTCTTAGGGATTTTCTTCTGATAGAATTCTTTCTGATTTGAGAACCTCAAAGAAATTTTATCAATCTATCTTGTGTCATTTTAATTATATTACACTCTATCTCCATGATTCTCTTTGATTAACTTGACTTTCATCTTATCAAATCTTCAAAGATTGATCGTCACTTGTGTTGTTTTATTTCATGTGTAGACTCTTTTAATTTCGATCTCATAAGAATTTAATTCCCATCACACTTCAACATGTGTGTTTTGTCAATTTTTAATGTTGGTTGTCACTTCCATTAGATGTGGATGATTCCATGTAATAAACTCATCCTAATGAGATAAATACCTTTTTTCCATATCGCAAACTTCCTTATATGTTCTTTGTGAAATGGCAATAGGTTCGCTATTTCACGCACCCCCTTTTTGCTTTCTTATGAAATAGAAATGACTTCATTATTTCACACATAATGACTTTGTTCTTTCATGATACAGTGATGGGTTCTCTATTTCACAATCCTTCATTGTCTATCTTTTGTGAAATAGCGATGGCTTCTCTATTTCACAACCTTTATTTTCTGCTTGTGCGAAATAACAAAAAATGCACGAAAAGTGTATAGAACATTTTGAATATTATAGTAGTGCTCATGGAGATTTACAAATGGATATAGTAATACCTTATTATGAGGAAAATCAAAAGGATAATTGATTTGGTGAGGAAGAGATGATGTATTGAAATATCTACTCATGAGAATGACCTATTTCAAGGAATTTATGAGATGTAGTGTAAAGGGCTTAGTACTCCAGGAACATGTCAAATTTGACTCTACAAGGATAAAACTGAATGTACACCTCTATTTATAAGTGGCTAATATGATTTTATGGATAATTCACTCATTGAGAATAGTATTCAAGAGGTCATTTTTACTGTTTTCTTATCTAGAACTCTAAATTTTGCAAAAAAAATTAGAGCTCAGAAGACTCTTATAGTGGGGAAAACTCTGGAGAACTTTCTAGGGAATCTTTTGAAGAATTTATAAGTTCACACTTTGTATAGAATGGTTTATGAAATTTTTTTATTTTCATAAAGATAATAAAGGAATCATTTGAATCGTATGTTTTGGATGTCCTAAGTTATTATTACCAATCTCTCATATGTTAAATTGGCAATCCTTCTATCTCATTATGCAAATGTTGATTTTTCCATTAAAATATTTATAGATTGTATAATTGATGTAATGATATGCAAGACGAATTTAGTATCTGAATCTGAGTGTCATGGAGAAGTTTATCTCTTCATATGTTGAGATTCATCATCCTTAGTTTATTGTTGTTACATGTCTAAACATATTTTTATGCTAAAACCCATTTGTAATTGTTATTTGTTGTGAAATCCTACTTGGTATTCGTATGTCTATCATTGGGGTTCCTTTAGTTAATCTTTTTTTAGCTTTATACTTTCTCCTTTATGTACTTTCAAGTTAAAAGTACATAAAAATGAAAGTACCCCCATTATAAGAGGGAGCTGCCCCTCTCCAACATAGAGGAATATTACAATTTGATCGTGGTTTTGGTGAAATCTCTCTAACCATTGGCACAATTGTCACTACTCATAGGGAAAATAGGGTCATTCTAAAAGAAAGTATTTGCAGTGACAAATTTTTTTACCAATAAATTTTTGGTGACTCTACTAGGGATCAAACCATCAATGCATGATTATTGCTTAGAAATTTCAAGCTACCCTCACTAGAATGAAGATTGGTGACTTTATCTAAAGGTTCAAATTTGTAACAATGGTTTGGTACAAATGAAAAGTGGAAAGTGGAAAGTGGATAGTGATAGTGATAGTGATAGTGAATACTTTTCATATCAAAATAATTAGGTTCCCGACAAACTCATACAAGTGGAATTATTGAATAGATTATATGGTGGCTTACAACTTGTTCCAGAAAAGACCCATTTGTCTTGGCTTCAAACTCTACGAAAGATCAAAGAAAAATATGACAAGATGATCAGTTTCTTTCTCACGATCAAGAATCTTTATCCAAAATATTTTCTACATGCAAAGAAAAAGAATATTTTTTTGAGAAGTATCAATCATGCAAATCAGTAATGGATAATGATTATAAGGAAAGTAGTCTATTTCCTATACATGGTTCTCAACAAAATTGAACTCTTGATAATCTAAAACAAATTGGGTTCTTGAAAATACTCTATAGCAATATGGAACTTACTCCTGACTAGGTACATCCCTCATTACTTCAGGAATTAATGAAATATCAAAGATAATGATGAAATAAAATTTGATTTTCTTGTTCATGATTCTTTGTCCAAATCAGTAACATAAAACAAAGATGAAGAGAAAATATTATAACCTTCTCCTCTACCCATTACTCAACAAAATAATACTCTTATTGATCATGATAAGATTAATTTTTTGAAAAGATTCTATGGCAATGTGCATCTTGCTCCTAATCCTTGTTTGCTTAAAAAATTATAAGAAATCAAGAAAAATAATGAGTATGCAAATTATTTTCTTTCTAATAAAACATCTTACAATCAATTTTTTTTGAAGGGATCCACCTGAATATTTATGCATGAAATAAGTTGAGGTTGTCATGAGTGCTAAATAATATTATCAAGAAATGGTGTGAAAATAAAAATAAAATCACGTTGATGTATTAGGAAAACATTGTGAAAAATTTAGTAACCAAGAAGAAAATTTTGATCAACTTGACAACACTCAGCTTAAAGAAAATGAGGTAAATGGTTTCAAGAAATGCATGCACCCAAAGATTGGACAAGATGATGAAGTGGTGCATCAAGATGAATCTCATGATGTTTTCATCCTAAATTGGTGTCTCAAGGCTTGTGATAATGATTTAATTTGTATAAAAGACATTTCTATTCATTCATCATTGACTACCAAAGAATAAGTGCACATTGGAAAAATTTAAGGCATGAACTTATCTATGTCTTCTTCGAGTATGTCACTAAGTAATGAGATTCATGGGCTGATTATGTTGAAAAAAATTAAGTCTTGTCTTTGGAAGATGAGGAAAAGACTAGTGAGATAGTTTTTCATCCCGAGTTAGTAGAAAGTTTTCCATTGAAAGGGCTACAGATTATAGATCATGACTTTGATACTCACCTTGTGCATAAAGATGATGGTAATACAAATGACACAATTTTTTTTTGTGAAGATGATATAGTGGGAGGTACAAATGTTTTGTGTACAAGTGATTCTTTTGAAAATTATCTTGAAGAATTGGACAAGGAAAGTGTCATTGATGATAAATAAAAAGAGGTTAAAAAAAGTTTAGTTGCATGAAAAATTCTCTATCGGTCATTATCATAACACTTTAGATAATGGTTTCCATTGTAACCAAACATATTCTCATAGTCCTAAAACTTTATTAGAAGAAGATCATACATTTGAAGGATCCCTTTCTCATGAAGTGATTAGATCAAATAAAGGGAATCATGCTCTATTATCTCATCCAAAGGAATTTGATAGTAACATAGAGGTCGCATCTTACCTTGCAAAAGCTTCATGCTCTAATAAAATGTGTTGTGATCAAGAGACTAAAAAATGTGAAGATGGATGATTTAGTTGGTATGCTCATTTAAAAGATCATTCTTTGCATGAGTATCAATCTTTGAGAAATAGTACTCATTGTGTGCACTAGGTGGAGCATGCATGTACTAAAAATAAAATAGCTATTATGGCTTATTATTAGGATGAAGATCAAATGAGTAACCAAGATGAAGCAAAGGAGGAAAGATAACTTATGAAATTCAAGTTTGATAAGAGTATATTTTCAGATATAAACCATTATTTGGAAGGTTCAAATAGAATCATGCCAATGGAAGCATAAGAGTGTTAGATATCAAAGAAGAATCAAGAGATCAATGATGGAAAATCAAAAGAAATCAAGGAAACTAATTTTCCTCATCGTACTTTTACTTATATACCTAAGATATTAGATAAATATTCTTCTTATTATATTATTCTCTTTTATACTAATCCAGTGACTAAAAGGGAATGTTCAACCCACCATGTTACAAATCCAAGCTGTCAAAGGTATATTGTATAGCTTGAAAATGAAATACTTAAGTTAAGAAGAGATGATTCCTAACATACAATAAGAGGTAAAGTTTATTCTTGATAAAAAAGTATTCAATGAAGAATGGTTGTTTGGATATGCTACCTCACCTAGAGAAGTTTCACATGCCAAAAATATCAAGACCAACATTCAAGGAGTGAGGTTGCAAATGAGTTCATAGGTACTCTAGGGTTTCCACTTGATATCTCATCATGGAATTTATTTTTCTTAGCAAGTCAATGGGTTTGCATAGCTCATCTGGAGCTAAATTTGAGGTAGGCATCCTTACCATGTAAATATTTTAGGTAGAAGTTTTTGTTGTGTCTATCTCATTTTTGGTTTGTGTCTAGTTTCTATAGTAAATTCCAATGTTAATGTCCCTTTATTGTCTCATCTCTTTGACTCTATTTCCCATGGATAAAACACTAATCATTGTAAGGTTTCTGGGTTTATTATGCATCCCATTTTTTCCTTGTCCCCAGTTAGAGCCATCTGTTTCCTTGATTTCAAACTACCAATTTTAAAACTTTTGTATTAAATCCAACATTGGGCTTAAATCTAAATGTGTACTTATTTTTTTTTTAAGGAAATTATCTCTAAGTCCTTTCATGTATAGTCCTATCACCTATTGGTCAAGAGGTGAAAATGATTAAAATATTGAGGTTACCACTTTGAGAGAATGTGTGTGGCATTTTGCTAAGCCATGTGACCAATATTTGTGAAAACCCACTTTATAGTTTTTGATATTTTAATACTTATATTTTAATGGGTTTGGCTAAGAAAAGATATATTTTAAGTTGTTATGATTGCTATGCAACTCAAACTTGTAACCAAAAAGGAAATGTTTGCAATGTAATAGCATATACACAACCACTGCTAACTCCAAATCATTGGTGGAGTAGTTCATCTCATAATCCTTGAGCATATGGGACTCATATGTTATCACTCATCCCTTGTGCATAATAATTTTCCCCACACCCTCCAATGATGCACCAATGCACATCAAGAAATCACTTATAGGATCTAGAATTGCCAATATAGGTGCACTGGTAAAATGCTACTTAAGAGATTGAAATGCTAACTCACACTACATGGATCAAACAAATTTCTTCCCTTTCCTCTAAAGAGAAGTGATAGGATGAGCCAACTATGAGAAATTTTGCACGAATCAATGGTAGTAACCTACCAAACCCATGAAACTACAAACCTTAATAAAACTAGTCTATGCTAGACAATCCATAATAACACAGATCTTCAAAGGATCCATAGAAATACCCTCTCCAAAGGTGATATGGACCAAATACTTCACCTCAGTCTGGAAGAAATCACATTTGTCTCATTTTCGATACAACTAATGGTCATGAAGAAATTGTAAAACCTCACACAAATGGACCTCATAATCCTCCATAGTCCTCAAATACACTAAAATGTCATCTAGAAATACAAAGAAAAAATGATCATGGTAGGTGAAAAATACACTATTTATCAAACTCATGAACACTGACAACGTATTGGTCAACCTAAAGAGTACAACCATAAACTCATAATGCCCATATCTAGTGTGAATATTTGTACGGTGAATGTCATCCTAATGAATGCAAAGATAATGGTATCCCAACTTAAGATATATATTTGAGAACACTCTCACTCCCTTCATATGATCAAACAATTCACCAGTCCTTGGAAAGGGGTATTATTTATTCACCATCACCTTATTCAACTACCAATAATCAATGAAAAATGCAAAGATCCATCCTTCTTCTTTATAAAGATGACTAGTGCATCCCATGGGGATACATCGAGACAAATATGGCCCTTGTTCAAAAAATCTTCTAACTGCAAATGAAGCTCACTCAACTCTTGAGTAGTCATACAGTAAGGTTCTCAATAGGATCAGCTCTAGGAATGAGATTGACATAGATATCTATGTCACACTAAGGAAACATGCCTTGAATCTCATCTAGAAATACATCTACAAATTCAAGAAGTAGTGAGTAATCATCAAGAGACACCTCTCAAATCTTAATCCCATCAAGTTTACTAATAGAGACAATAAACAATTGACAAACCTATCACACATTCTACTTCAGTTTCTTAGCTAAGAACATATGAAGTAAAATAGGTCTCTAGACCCCTAAAAGGTCAACATGACCACTTGTGTCATCCAAACACTATACCAACTTGTGCTGACAATGTATAATCATCTAATGGTAAGCTAACCAATCCATACCCAGTACAATGCCATAATATCCTAACAGTAGGATATGAAGATCTATGATGGTGGTGAAGGTTCCCAATTCCAACACACAACCACAAACAATGGAATCCATGGTCACTTTAGAACTTGTGGCTAATACAACCTACCAAATATCAACCTATCATGCTACCACTATTCCACATCATGCAACAAGGAATGTGGAAATAAAGGAATCTAAAGAAATGAAATCAAATAATATAAAGGTAGATATACCATGCAACCAACTTTTTGTCTCAACAATAATTCCATAGTGCTCATCTTGATAGTTATCAACCACTACAAAACTCTGTGGGATATACCTACATCACCAACAGTAGGCTCAGAAGTAGTTTTCCTCTAACTATCTCCTAGAACAAATCTCTAAGGACATAACATTGTTTTTTGACCATAGTGACCACAAGTGAAACATGGCCCCTAACTCTAACCACATTCTACAGAAGGAGTAATAGATTGATGAAAATTGTCCCTACTAGCCCTCTACTGTACACTCTAAGACATCTGACTAGACTAAGATCTCCTATCACGATACTAATTATGACCTCTCAGTGCTAGGGTACCTAAACCATGATAACTTTTCTAACCCTAAGGATGGAGATACCTATAGTTCTATTGGAGACCTATCCTTAGAGGTGTCGAATGTACTTGGGAAGATCTTGTAGGATATACCTAAGTACAATGTGTAGCTGACCTAGAAGGCTATACACTATGAAATTGTGCACCCACCCTACCACCAAATCCTCTAGCAATATTACCCCAAACCAATCGCACCTTCACAGTGGCTAATGCAAGTGTCCTAGGATGATGTATATGAATGTCCCCTATAATAAAAACATTAAGGCCCAAAATAAAATGTTGCACTAACATAAGCTCATCATGATTATAGATGGAATATTGCCTTAGCTAAAAGAACATATGATCATACTAATCCATCATCATAGTCCCCTATTAGAGATCATTAAACTCATCATCATGTGCCTCTCTACATTGAGAAAAAAGGAACTGCTCACAAAATTACTCCTAAAAAATCTCCCAAGGAATGATTGCAATGCCCAACTAGAGATTATGCTCCTCTATGTGCCACTAAATAGACACATAGAAAAGTAGCATCAAAGATCCAATAACCAAGTCTCATCCTTTGTAATACTACATAAACCATAAAATATAGGTGGATGTGACCTCATAAAGTCTCTCATATGTCTTACACAGATAGAATCCTCATCCACCACTACCCTATCTCTCCTATGATCATCTCTTGAACTAGGTGGAAAAAAAGAATGCTTAGGCTCTCTACTCTCCTCATGCTCTCCATGCTCAGATAATTGAGACTCCCCATGGTCAGACTCCTCCTAATGAGGTCCCAACCTAGTGATAAGATCCTAAAGAAACTAAACTAAATGGGGATTTCCATCATTTCCACCAAAACCCTCTCTATAGTCCTCCTGGTGATCCTCATGTTTCTCTTCCTCTTGGTTCTCTTCTTTATGATAGTCTTCCTTACAGTGATCCTCCTCATGTTCATCCTGACAGTCATTCTTTAATCGACTGCATCCATGCCTTGGAGGCATCTTTTATAGAAAAACAAGAGATGGATCAAAACTACATATAGAATAAAAACAAGACATACTGAGGTAATAAACATAGAATGATAACCATCATCGAATATAAAAACCACACATCACTTTCACCAAACAAAATAAGAGCATAACACAAAGATCCTAATGTATGAACATGGTGCTCTGATACCAGATGTAATGCCCCATCAAGGAACCCTTGGACACATAGGGTTAAATATGTATTAAATAATTTTTTTTGAAATGTGGAATAAATTGTTGGCAAGTTGACTTTACTAAGAGTATATGACTAGTTTTGTGTTTTCATTATGGCAACAAAGTCATATGAAGTTTTGATAGTCAGGACACAAACTTTGAAGATCATATTTCGACTAAGTATGGAAGATAGTACTAGGGTAAAAGCACAATCAGGTGTCACCTTTTAGGCTAACTTATTAGCACAACTCAATTTTAGTATTTCTAACTAAAAATTAATTTTGGTCAAACATATGGTCTAGCTAGATTCATTCTAGCTAAGTTAGATAAGTGATTTAACTTTTCCAATTAGAAATATATATTAAATGCATGTTTTATACCACTTTGGGTCCAATTACCATAAAAATAAAATTATTTTAGAAAAGTGGCGTTTCAATAACTCCTAATATTTTTTATGATATTTTAAAAAAAATAAAAAAATACCCTTTTGTAGAGATCAGAGTCAGGAATATCCTCATATAGATTTTATAGTGTTTTAATTAGACATAGTTTATTGTAATTAAAAATATTGCAAGTAGGTATTTTAACAGTCAAGGAGATGTTGATTTGGAGAAAGAAAAAATTAGTAAATGATATTAAATAAATTTAAAAAATATATGGTGCACTAGAGGAGAGAGTCCTCTTCAAGAATATATATTTCTTTTTTTGATTGGGATATATTTGTTATGAAAAATATGTTGCGAGATGAAAATTGTTGATTTCAGTGAGTTGGAATTTGAATTGTTATAAAAGAGAAAATATAGGTCACAAACCAATTTTTGTTTCTTCATGCACTAGCTATATATGGCATCTATGACATATTTTGAAATTAGGGGAAAAATGTTTATTTACACATCATTTTTTGGTGGGAACTAGACCCCTAATTTTCAACATTTTTCAACAACTGAAAAATCATCTTTAAAAATTTAAAAAAATATATCAATTATTATTCAAAAAAATTATTAAAAATATTAATCATAAACTTCATCCATTTTATCACATTTAATTAGTTTACTTCATCTTCAAATTCCAAACATAAATGACATTTTTATACTATTGAAGTTGAACAAATTTGATTTTGTTAGCCTTTTCCTTTGTAAAAGGGTGACAACTTATTGTGCTTTTACCCAGACTTAGAGACAGTGATATACCTATTGATCAGAGCATCAACACATGTGTGTATGATCAAGTTATGGTATGCACCCTTGGATATAAGCTTTTGAGTATGTTGTTATGTTAATTCTAAGAACACATGGTTAGATTTGATAGCATCAAGAAGTTAATACAAGTCTAAGTGACACTGACAGTTCAGCAACAGAGCAGAACAGAGCATGTAGCCGACATAAAGTTTTTTTTTTAGCGTGTATCATTTTATTTTGTAAAGGCTATGTGCCTATTGTATTAGTGATGTAAACATTTTATTATCATTATATGTAAACATGATTAATCCAATTTTATTGGAAGCCTTGTATGTGTTAGGTTTTAGGCTGACACGGTATTTAGTTTTGGTTGCGCCTATTCAACAGGTATATATATGAAATGCGCTTTTGTTAATTGAGCATGGAAGAGAGAGAGAAGAGGAGATGTATGCAAATTAAGTCAGTCAGTATTAGATAAAGCTTTACAATAGGTTAAAGAATCAACGCATAAAAGGAACTGATCAGACAACAGTGTCAAAGTAGTAGTTCACCCTTCCAGATATAGTGTGTATCTGATTATTAGGAGGTTGTAGCCTTCTTCATTAAGTAGTGAGCTCTCGAAGTGAGCCATCTAGCCCTAACATGGTTTGTTCTATCAGACTCTTAACAAATTCATTGTACTTGTTACTTAAAAATCTAGCATACAATACAATAAGCATTAGTAGGAAAAGGTTGCATTTTGTTGGTCTAATTAACACTACCTTGCAGGTTTTGTTAGTTTACATGTCCTTATTGCATTCATTCTAGATGTCATTATTGTACTCTAAGTATTGATTATCATTCCAAAAAATTGCCAAAATTCATAAATAATCATTACATTGTACTTTCATATTGAATGTGATATACAAATGTCCTTTCTTGTTCCATGTTTCATCAATAAATAGAGTACAATGTAGAATTAAAAGAAAGACTGAATTATGGAATAGGGGTCCCATGCATTGCCTTTTGTATTGGTTGTGTCAACTGGTTGTCTGTTGGGTCTCTACATTTAGGTCTTCACAAGTCCGAGTCGCCATCTGCAACTAGGTCTTTAAGGTTTCCATCTGCATGAAAAAAAATGGTTAGATCCTGATGGATCTAAGCAATACATGAGAAACAAATAACATACTATAGCAATCAAGTTTTCAATACTGCATATCAATCTAGAAAATTAAATGAAATAAGGAAATGTACACTGACACTCACTACAAGGTAGTGTTAAAGGGACTTGTTTCTGACATGAAACCTTTTACTACTAATGATCATTGTGGTGTATGTTGTCCTTTTTATTAACCAGGTGTCTGAATTAAAGGGACTTAGTATGTTTCCAAACTGAGAAACCTTTTTTAGATATTGTATTTCATAATGATTTTATTTGAGAGCTTAACAAATTATCTTGCAGATAACAGCTGACTGGTTTTCATATTCAGTCATGAGTGAAAGATGCAGATCAAAATGGTTTCTATGATAAGAATGCTTCAGGAAATGCCAATGATTGCCAACTTTCCAGTTCAAGATACAAATGGTGATGCATAAATACTGGTACAAATATGTCCTTACTGTTCCTAAGTACATTTTCAAATCATAAACATATTTGTTGCTGAATACAAAAGAGTGCTTCAAGATTAAGCTATAAAATCATAAAGTGTTTACAGTTTATTTTTATTGAGTGTCATGAACCTGTGTTCGAACCTCATTAGTTAAACATTTTGATGTTTTTGAATGTCACGAGCCTATGCTTGAACTTCATTAACAGTAAATAAACATTTTTCATCTTGTTGTATTTATCATATTAAGTGTAGATTTAGCATCAATGTGAACTATTTATAGTGGACAAAGCTACAAGATGCAAGCTGAACATAAAATGGAAAATATGTATAAACTGGAACAAAGTATGTGCAACTAGAAGTGGGATATTATAAAGGATAGAGTACTTATCTACTGTGGAAATAAGAAAGTGTGTTGAGCATCTCTCAGTCATAATCACCTTCTAAGGTTTGCGAAGGTTATGAGTGAAAGATGCAATGGTTTTATGTGTAATAGATTATATCTTTAACATTTTTCACTCATAACCTTGCAACTTTAGTAAGTCATTAAGAGGTGTTTTCATGGTTTCTTGGAGCAACTATCCATCATGGTCGAGCTCATCATATATGGTTTGCAAAGAAAGAGTTCACCAGCTCATCAAGTTTATAGTTGTTGATTACACAAGGTTCTATTCATGTCAGCAAAGAGAAACAATTTGGATACTCTATGCTATAACCACAGTTTGTGTTAAAAAATATGCCGAGGAAGATACTGAATTTGATAAAGTTGCAGTTGATAGTAATTCAAAGTTCCATGAATGTGAGAAGTATGTTGTCAGTATGTAATCAGAATGATCACAAGCTTCATGTACAACAAAGAAGATGTCATTTATCTGCCAGTTAAGGGTTTGAGCTAAAAAGGATAAGCCAAATGTTCAGACATATCAATTTTCAATGCTTACTGTCAATGAGTTATTTAAAACTAAGCTTAGTAATTTGGCATATGACACAAAAGAACAACAACCATGTCAATTTTAGATAATGCCCACAAGCTACATACTGGTATTCCAGTTATCAAAAGTGTGAAGGGATTATTTTCCTTTAGTGAATTAAACAACTCTTATAAGTTAGTAACAGTCATGGCTTTATGTGCCAAATAAAATGATAACAGTGAAAACCCATGACTATTACTAGTTTATGAATGAAATTTTGTATCTTGTGCTAGTCGTAAGTATTATACATGGTAAAGATGTATTCACAATTGTCAACAAAAGTGTCATGAACAGTTCGGGTTCACAAGTTTCGAACCCACATAGAGAAAGTGGATGCCATGATTGTCAACATAAACAACTTGTGAGCTGAGGATTAGCAGTTCCACACAGAAAATGGCATAGGAAGAAAGTAACAGTGGGTGCCATAAAGCAGAAAGCAAGCTTGCGGTGTGTGCAAGAACAAGTGGACACCAGTCACCCGAGACCAACAGTGACTGTTGGATACATATCAAGCCATGGTTACAATAAAGATAGCTCGAGTTCACAAGTTAGAACTTGTCAAATGAAGATAACAACAATTGGAACCCGCAGTTATTGCTAAGTAATGAACATGAAGCTTGCGGGTTTTACAATAGTCACAACATGGTAAGTATCATAAATGGTAAGATGTACTAGTAGCTTGCAACATAAAACTGTTATGAACAGTTTTGGGTTCAATACTTTTGAACCCGCATATGATAAAAACAAATAAACAAACGATTGAGCCTAGATGGAAATGCATGGAGCCCGTCAAATAAAGCCGAGATATATATGGTGAACAACTCAAAGGAAAGCCATGGAGCTGTGGTTACAAGTCATAGTCTGAAAGTACAAGCAAATGAATAGTTCAATATATATAAACAACATGGATGCTGTGAAACATGATATGGGCTTGCTGTTATACAAATAAAAGAGAACTCTCAGTGTATCCAAATTTGTACAAGGTGAGAGTTACAAGCTATAGTTTGAGTGTTAATAACAAAATATAACTGTGACTCATAAACCCTGACTACATTATCAAAGGAAAAAACAACATTGAAGTAATAGTTACACAAGGAGAGCCCACGACTTATGCATGGTTGAACTTTCATGCTATTCATTACAAGAAGATAAACAGAGAGTTTAAGAAGGAAACTTACAGTTCACTGAATATGAAATGGAAGTTAATGCGGAGTTCCTTGTTGGAGATGCACACAAAGAAGTAGCAGTAGTAATCTTCAGTATAGAGAAGGCTCGAGCTCAACAATGGCATATTCTTGCAGTCAAGCCGAGCTCCTTCAGCAGTTTTCGAAGGCTTAGGGTTTCATTTCCCTTAGACTTCTCCGTGAAGAATGAAGAAAACACAAATGCCAAGGTAAAATTGAGATAACTATTTGGAGTCCGCGAAGTAGTTCAATGCATTCAATGCATGTCAGTTCTGCAGAGCCTCAAAAATTGTAAATGCTGCCACCTTTCATTCTTATCTCATCAGTTTTTGTATTGTATTGCAAGTGGATTGGAGGTCGTGTCGACTTCTCCACATTGTATATAATTTAGACTTAGAGTCCTTAGTCTAAGTTAGAAGATAAGATTAGGATAATTGATATTAAATTTTTATTTAATATTAATTTCTTTTAAATTTTTGGCATTTTTCTTTGTAAAAAGGATTTAATTCCTTATATTAGGCCAAAAATTTAGGGAAGAGGATTTTTGAGGAAGTTGGTTAGTGGCACATTTTTAGGCTAAAATTGGGCATTTTTGAGGAGCTTAGATTTTTGGATTTGAGGCTAGAGTTGGATATAAAATTGATTTTTGATGATCAATTAGGGGTTGCAGATTTTGGAGAGAGGGCATATAGTGAACATATCATTCCTAAGTGCTTTGCAGACCATTTTTGTAATCATTTTGTCAGAGTTTTGAAGGAATGAACCAGATTCTTTGACTCATATTTGTGTACTGGTTTTTCAATATCAAATCCTATTTTCATCTTTTCTAACAATTGTCAAATCATTTATTATCTAAAGGAAGTGAATGGAATTCTATTCCTTCTCTAGATAATCAATTGCCCCTAGGCCTTGTATGAGAAATGTATGTTTGTTAATTGTCCAAGCTATTTGTGGTAGAACCCTAATAGCATGAATTCATTAACCTATATGTTGAGCAGAGATTCAGAGTGTTAAGATATTCATTTGTGAGTCAGGATTGAATTTCATCTCTTTTGTAAAGTCTGAATTATTCATTGGTGTATCACCCTAATCTTCTAGTTATAGTATTCTTTTCCCTTTTCCTAACAATTTGCAGATCAGGAAAGTGATATTCCATATTTTATAGGAACCAGCCTAGAATCCAGAGATTCCTCTTCATTCATAGTCTACCCACAACTAGGAGAGGTTTCCATTGTCAGGATAGAATTGTTGTCATCCTTAATGCCTGATGTAAGGTAACAATTCTAAGCCTGAACAATACTCAGTATTGTAAAGACTGCTCCTAACAGGGAAAAGGAACTTTAACAAGTTCATAAGACTAGTGCAATTATTCATGGATGCTAATTCCCACTGGGGTTTTCCTCTAGCCAAGGTTTCCCCATAATCATATCTTGTGTTATGTGTTATGGTTGATTATCTTGTATGCTTTATCATTTATTTCAACATTCAAGTAATTGGGCTAAGTTTCAAAGAATTATAGAAACATTAATTATAGAACACTGATTCACCCACCCCCCCCCCCCCTCTCAGTGTTCCCATTCTTAACAATTGGTATCAGAGCTTTGGTCCTCTAAGAGAAGTTTAACCACTTGAGGAGATCATGGATTCAATAGAAGTGAAACATCTGAAGAAAAATCTTGAAGTAGCTCTTGAAGATCTTGACAGATCTACAAAAGAAATTGAAGAATTGAAATTGAAGGTAAGTGTCTCACAAGTATTCATCAATAAATTACAAAAATATTTGAAAGATTGTTCAACGAATGATTTGGGAAAAATGGTCAAAAAGCTGAATGAATAAAACATGTCTCTGAAGGATTAGATTGAAGATTTGAATGAACAATTACTTGATAGCAAGATAGCATTTGAGGAATAAATCAAAGAAAACAAACAGTTGGATAAAGAACTTATGCAAGAAAACTTGGAAATCTTGGAGTTAGAAAACATCAAGAAAAAGATGGAATTTGAGTTAACAGAAGCCAAGAATCATGTTGACAAATTGCACACAAGTACTGATCTATTAGAGTCACAGATTTATGCACAAAGGATAAAAGGAGATTCCAGTGGTATTGGATACAATGAAGCACAAATTCAAATCATTGCAATGCAAGAAAGAATGAAAGCACCAGAAGAATCTATAGAAGCTAAGAAGATTGAAAATCATACTAAAGCTAAAACAGAACCACCTAAATATAAACGCAAGCTAGTAAACCAAACTTGTTATGCCTGTAACAAGCATGGACATATAGCAAGATATTGTAAAGAGGTAAGACCTTTCAATGGTTACTGTTATTCATGAAATAAATTTGGTCATATAGCTATGAATTGTAGATCAAATCAAAGAAGTCAGATATAACATAATCAAAGAAATCAATCACAACAAAATGTTAGAAGTCCTCTGAACATTACATGTCAGATATGCAATTTCAATGGACACACAGCTAAAGAATGCAACATGGTTACTCACATCAATGCACCTAGGAATATAAGGCCTCCAATCATTTGTTACTCTTATAAAAATGTTGGACACATATCAAAGTTTTTCAGATCACAAGCATAAAGACAAGATAGACCTAATAAGTCTCAAGGATCAATATTGGATGAATCTGGAGAAGTCAAGTTTGTGAAAGCTACAGAAGATGCGAGCAAGATTTGGATGGAAGTAAAGAAAGATAATGTTAGTGAAAAAGTAGTAGATGCATCCATAGTGGATGCACCTTCTACTTCTGGTTAAATGACCCTCATGGTCATAGGGGGAGCTAGATAAGCTCTAGATCCCTGCACGGCTAGTATACTCACCCTCAGAGTATGAACCTTTGGTTTTAGTTGTTTGGTTACTAGTTGATGCAGTATGAGAGAGTGCACAGTCTAAATGAGAGCATGAACTAAGGTTGGAATTCACTTTTTTAACCTGTGTTACGGTGACAAGCATTAAATGCAAAATTCTGATTTATAAGTCACCGGAGATCTATTATCTTCACTTTTGCAATTGAGATCAAGCCTTTAAAGTGCACATGAGATTATAGCATCAAAGTGTTGAAAGATTACAGTCATTTCATAAGTGACGAAGAGATAAGTTATTGCAGAACTCTAGCTCAGACGCGTCATTTCAGAAACCCCTTCAAAGCCATATTTGAGCGTTAAAGAAAGAAAGTAATGAAAACTCCGGTAGTCTTTAATGTCACAAAAAGGAAGAGATATGTATTTAAGAAGCATCTATTTAAGTCAGTGTTAGATGATTTAGAAGGAGCATTTTCCTGGACTCCGATAGGAGTCATGCATGTCGAAGATATTTGCGCTTACATTTATTGTTAGAAGGAACCTATAGGATTGGATTGCATAAGGCCGCACATGGAAACTATGGTCAATCTTGACTTTACATTCAAGAATGAATTTGCACACCTCAAAGATAAGCCTATTATTGAGTATGCGACAATGCATGAGTTTTATGAGTCAGAATGGGTCAAGATATTGCCTAGTAGAATACATGATGATCTATTTTGGATTGGTGAAGTTCTTGTCCACATAACAATAGATCTCATTCATGAGATGACCAAACTTTCTAAGGTTGGCACCCTTCTTCCCATGGGAAAAGATGTCATAAAATAGGTTGAGCAAGCTTGTAAGTCTAAAAGTGACAAGCACAACATGACTATTGAGCCTATAGAGGAGAAAGACATCAAAATCATAGCTATGATACTTGGATACAAGTTCCAGCATGCAAACAGAGTTAACAGTGTATCCATAGCAACAATTTTGACAACAATAAGGACAATGAAAGAAGATGGATAGTTTAATCTTTGTGAGATCTTGTGCACAAATCTTATTGATAACATTAGAGAAATTAAGTATGACAAGAACAAAATATTCAGATTTGGGTCTTTGATCATATATATGTACTTCCATATTATTGGTAAGGTCTCTGATCTTTACTTAGATAAAAGCACACCTACATTACCTCTAATTTCAATTACGACAATATTAGAGAGCACCTTAAAAGATTACATGGATTTGGAGATAAAAACATTTAGAATTAAGATGTAGAGAAGGTACAAAATTCTTGAGAAGCTAGTAGAGAAATAAAAGGACAACATTTGTTTTATGGTGGAAACTGATTCTACTTGCACGGAAGCAGTTGAGCCTAGAACAAAGTGGATTCATCCACTTAGTTATGAAGTTGATGAGAATATATTGGAAGGTTATGCACAAGTCCTTCTATCTGCGCCTAAGGATCCAAATGAACCAAGATGGGGAACATATGAAGAGAAGACAAAACAAGTTGATTCTGTCTTATATAGTGCAAAAACTAAGAGAAAATCATCTAGGGTTACCTCAAATATTCTAAAAATTCATGGTGTCACCCAAGCAGACATAGATAAAGAAATGGAAGCCAAGATTGCTATACAACTTGAGAGCGCACCCTCATCAGAAGAAGTTCAAGAAGTAAAATCCGTTGATGATCCGAAGAAGAAGAACAAGAAGACTAATGTTAACACCTCAGCGTGATCAACTATAGTTGATCTAGAGTCCTCTCTACTCTCTGAGCAAAGCAAGATGTCCAAAAGGAAGAAACAAACTGGTGCAAGCCACCTATCCTCAAGGACAACTAGAAGCAAGGTGAAGAACACTCAAGCACCTCCTGAGGTAGGATTCTGATGAAATTTGGAAGTTTTGAGAGCTAGAGTTGTTGATGAAGGTAGGATAGACCAAATTGGAAAATTCTATGCCAAATATCATGAGATTGATAAATCAAAAATTTATTTTATAATCATCAAGCATATGATTAAGTTCAAAAAGTTAGTTTTGGAACTTAAGATAGTCATCCCTGATAATGTATGGAACATATTTGACTCGTTAAAAAGACAAGCTATAGAGGAGGATATGATAATTAGAGAGAAGACATTGGATGATAACCTTCCTATTTTTTCATTAGAAGAAAAGATGATACTGTTAGATTTGGTTAAGCCTCATCTGAGATCTAAGATCATAATTTTGCATATAATGAACAATGATTGTGATTTGATTGTGAAGGAGATAGATAAAGCATTTGAGAAAGTGTTTTTGGATAGACACATGTACCCTCCTTCTGTGCCTGCACCCTAAGCCACTTCAGTTCCCTCTGAGCAAGAAAAAGAATCAGAGATTCCAAATGCACCTATGAAAGGTCCACATGATTTTGTGCCCAAGGTTACAGTACCTATTGATGTAGTGGAAACAAAATATGAAACAATTGTGATTGATAATGTTGAAATATCCATGGTGGCAATAGATGATGATTTGGATAACTTTGAAGAAAATTTTGTAAGTACTGAAGAAGTTGAGATCCTATGTGGTGAAGAAACACCTATGTAGCAAGAAGAAGTCCTAATTGAAGATATAATAGGACAAGAAAATTAAAAAGAAGATGAACCTAAAGAACAACCCTCTTTTGAGACCCCAATAAAGATAAAAAGTGAAAATATGGATGTAAATGAAAGTGCAATCTTTATTCCTACTCCTAAGTCATCCATATCATTGTTATCAAGCTTGACTCCTGATACAACAAGCTTGGATTCATGGGGAGAAGAAGATATGATAAAGATAAGTGTGATGGCTTTGGAGAAAGCCAAGAAAGAAAGTAATGAGAAACCCTCTCTTTGTGGAATTAGTCAGCATAATGAATAATCTATTGCCTGCAGAAAATAAATTGGTCAATGTTCATTCAGTGGATGATGTTAGCAGTATTTTGTTGAACTTCAAGGAAAAATTTTCAAGTCTAGAAGACTCAGTGAAAAAAATTGCAGAAGAAAATTACAATAAGAAAAGACTAAATGATTTGATAAATAATTTCTCTTTAGACCTCGATTCTCTAAAGATTGGACAAGCAATGCTGAAGGAGATAACATCAAAAGGAAGAAAGTAGATAATTGATTGCATGAACAAAGACAAACTCACTTCAGAACACTCGAAGAAGATTTAGGAAGCAGAGTCCTTGATTGCAGCAATAAGGAAATTAGTTGAAGATCCCTCTCAAGATGTAAATGTTTGCAATAATGTTTACCAAGGGCAAATAGAAAAGATAGAGAAGTTAGAAAAAGAGATTACGAAGATAAGGGCTAGACAAGCATAGCTAAGAAATGCACTAGCACCCTCACTAGATGTACTGAATCATAACATCAAGCATATAGATGCTATAATTATTACATATGATCAAGGCACCTACATGGATTTAGAAAAGATGGAGAATCTCACATATGCATTATGCACCCATCTACAGACAGTTGATGCACTAAAAGTATTTTGGCAGCAAGAAATAAAAAGCCTTCAGATTGCATACCCAGATGTATACTCCATGTAAACATTTTGAGTTTAATTTTTTTGGCACCTTTGTCATAATGTCAAAGGGGGTGTAGTGTATAAATTGGAAGAAGATAGAAGAGTATATAGTATATAGTATAGAAGCGAGTTTTTGTAAAGTTAAGTTTAGCAACTTCGCCATACTCCTTTGTTGCCATTAATGAAAAAGGGGGAGATTGTTGGAAAGTTGACTTTACTAAGAGCATATGACTAGTTTTGTGTTGTCATTATGAAAACAAAGTCATATGAAGTTTTGATAGTTAGCACAAAAACTTTGAAGATCATATTTCGGCTAAGTATGGAAGACAATACAGGTAGTGATGAACCTATTGATCAGAGCATCAACACATGTGTGTATGATCGAGTTATGGTATGCACCCTTGGATATAAGCTTTTGAGTATGTTTTTATGTTAAGTATAAGAACGCATGGTCAGATTTTATAGCATCAAGAAGTTACAACAAGTCTAAGTGACATTGGCAGTTCAGCGACAGAGCAGAACAAAGCATGCAACCGATCAAAATATTTTTATTTAGCGTGTATCATTTTATTTTGTAAAGGCTATGCACCTATTGTATTAGTGATGTATGTTAGGAATAAGGTGTCTCAACCTTGGATAATTCCTATTCTTATTATTTGTTTCATAAATGTATTTTTTGTAAATAATGAAATTAAGTGTGAGTGTACATGTCTAGTTGGCATGTTGATGTGTCACTCCACTTGACGTGTTGACATCTTGTGCATAAGGAGATCATGACTGAAATAGTCATGATGGATTTCTATGATGTGTAAGAACTATTTAAGGAATGTGCTATGACAGGTGTAAGAGCATCTTATGACTTGGGCCTATTTGGGCACCCAAGAAGAAGTGGTTCGTGTGTGAGAGAGAATATGCCAAAAATAGGTTGGTATGATAGATTCTCTTACACTTCTCTTGTGACCATTATTTTTGGTGGATTCTATGACAAGCTATCATAGTCTATTGTAGGGATGGACACCTATTCTTGGGATTGCATATAACAGCTGTGTACATGTGGCTTTGTGCATGGGTCTTAGTGGTTGGACGCCAAACTCCTTTTTTGGGTATTTGTTGGGTCCTGAGGAGTCTATATATATGATGCTTCTTCTATGGGAGAGATATAAGTTTTACTAGTCTCTCATCTCCTGAAAGAACTTGCATTGCAAGTGTGTTGTAACCTTTGTGTTGAAGATAATACATTGTGCAAGTTTTGGAGGGGTGGGGTTGTTTTACCAAAAGGTTTTTCCCCACCAGAATATCTTTGTGTTTATGTGTTTCAATCTTCTCTATCTATTTTCTATATGTATGGTATATGCTACAATATCTTTGTTAAAGTAGTTAATGAATTTGAAATTGTAAGGATCTAAAAATAATTTGCACAATACTTTCCTTTAGAGATTAGTGTAGGAAGCTATTTTTGCACCTGAGTTTCCTTACAAGTGGTATCAGAGCCTGATCAAATTTTGATCCTAGTTGCTGGGTAGGGTTTTTTGAGCTAATCTCAAGTTGAGTGGGAGTTTTGTGCAGATCATTCTGAATCTTATTTGCAGATTGAGATGGCAAGTTCCTCATACAGTAGAATGGAGGTGGAGAAATTTAATGGCACTAATTTTGAGTTGTGAAAACTCAAGATGGAAGACATGCTTGAAGACCACGATCTATGGGAGGCTACTTCACTTGATGTGAAACCTGCAATGATATCTCAAGCGGATTGGGAGGTCAAGGATCAGAAGGCTAACGGTCTCATCAGACTATGTCTAGCAGATGTCATTCTTCTGAATGTTCTTGATGAGACTACTGCAAATTCTTTGTGGAAACGGCTTGGGTCTATGTATTAGGCCAAATCTCTAGTGAATAAGTTGTTCCTAAGAAAGACATTGTATTCTTTAAGAATGGAGGAAGGTGGATCCATAATTGATCATCTCAACGTATTCAATTTATTGATTGCACAGTTGGCATCATTTGGTGCCAAGATCAAGGAGGAGGATTGTTGTATGACCTTGCTTTGTTCCTTGATGGATTCATGGGACCATCTTGTGATGGCTCTCAGAAGTACTATAGTCACATTTCATATGGATGATGTGGTGTCTTTGCTACTATCTGAGGAGATGCGAAGAAAGACTTTGGATTCGTCTAAGGAAGCCCTTGCTGTTCACGGGAGATCCAATGACAGAGGAAAGCAGAATGACAACAAGTCAAAGAAGGGTAGATCCAAATCCCATGGGATTTCTAAGACTCCTGGAAAGTCCAAGGTGAAATGTTGGAACTGTGATAAAACTGGGCACTTCCGGAGGGACTGCAAAGAACCGAAGAAGAAGAAGAAAGGCTCAAATTTAGCTTCTGAAAAATCTCAAGAAGATGGAGATGCTTTTATTGTAGCTTTGGCAGCTCATGCATCTAATGATGTGTGGTTAGTTGACTCAGGTGCTTCTTTTCACATGACCTCTCATCAGAACTGGTTCTCAAAATATGAAGAGTTCAATGGTGGAAAGGTGTACTTGGGTGATGATTCTCACCTAAAGATAGTTGGACGCGGAAGGGTCACTATCAGATTTCCTAATGGATGAGTAAAGGGAATCAACAGAGTTATGCACATTCTAGGTTTGGCATGAAACCTATTATCTGTAAGTATGCTGAATGATGTAGGTGTGCAAGTTGTCTTTTTGAAAGATGGATGTAAGATGATGAGAGGTTCTATGGTGCTAGCTAGAGGTACTAGGAGAGGTACTTTGTTTTAGCTTGAAGCATGCATTGCTCAATGCAATAGTTCTTTTGTTTCAAAGAAGAGAGCGGCTATCACTTCATCCCCACCATCTGAACAAGCAATAAAGAAGACTATGGCAATGGGTTCCAATGGTAGTGCAGTAAGTGTATCTAAGGGTGCAAACACTTTGGAAGGCAAGCTTCTTGCAGAAAAGATGATGTTGTGGCATATGAGATTTGGCCACATTGGTGAAAAGGGTCTCAGAACCCTGAAGAATAAAAACCTCATTGAGGGGTTAAATGATTGCAATCTTGAGTTTGACTTCTACAAACACTGTGTCTATGGTAAACAAAATCATGTTCAGTTTTACTCTAGTTCTCACAAATCTTTTGATGTTTTGGATCTTATTCATTTTGATGTATTTGGTCCTGTAAAAGTTCCTTCAATCTCCAAGTTTGTATTTTTTGTATCTTTCATAGATGATTACAATAGAAGGACATGGATTTATTTCCTTAAAAGTAAGACACAAGTCTTTAGTCAGTTCAAGGAATTTAAAGCCCTTGTAGAGAATCAAACTAGTAAGAAGATTAAGTGTGTGAGAACTGACAATGGTGGTGAGTTTTGCTCAGCAAAGTTTGAACAGTTCTGTAAAGAACAAGGTATTGAGAGGCATAAGACAACTCCTTATACCCCGCAACAAAATGGAGTTGCAGAGAGAATGAACAGGACACTGATGGAGAAGGCTAGGAGTATGCTTAGTGGAGCTGGTTTAGAATAAAGGTTTTGGGCTGAAGTTGTGGCCACTGCTTGCTATCTGGTTAATAGATCTCCTACATCAGCTCTTGTTGGTAAGACACCCATGGAGGTGTGGTCTGGTAAGAAGCCTTCAATTAGACATCTTCATGTTTTTGGTTGTGAAGCTTATGCACATGTTCCAAAGGAGAAAAGATCTAAGTTGGAAAACAAAGCTGTCAAATGTATTTTCATCGGATACAGTGTTGGTGTGAAAGGATACAAGCTTTGGGATCCTATGACTAGTAAGGTGTTGTATAGTAGAAATGTTATTTTTAGAGAGCTAACATCTTCTCCTATTGTGCTAATACTAGATGAAAAAGAAAAGGAAAAAGATGTTGTTCAGTTGCCTCCTACCCCTGAGAAGATTGAACAGAGAGACCATGTTGGGCCTAATGATGAGGAGAGCTCTAGCATCACTGATAGTTCAGAAGAAGAGGAAGAACAACCTCAACCTCAGCCCTTGAGGAGATCCATGAGAGAAAGAAAGCAACCAGAAAGGTTTGGTTATTCTATGTTAGATTCAAGTTGTGCCTTTGCTTTGATTACTAACACTGATGAGCCTAGATCTGTGAAAGAGGTGTTGGGCATGGAAGATGCAGGTTCCTAGATTGAGGCTATGGATGATGAGATGGCTTCATTGGAGAAAAACAAAACTTGGGACCTTGTACCTTTTCCTAAAGGGAGAAAATTTGTTGGCTGTAAATGGGTGTTCAAGAAGAAATTCTGTGCAGATGGCAGTGTTGAAAGGCACAAAGCTAGATTGGTTGCAAAGGGGTATTCATAGGTAGAGGGAATAGATTATGGTGAAATATTCTCTTCTGTTACAAAGTTGACATCCATTAGATTTCTGTTATCTCTTGTTGCATCATATGATTTATAGATAGAACAGATGGATGTGAAGACAACTTTCCTTCATGGTGATTTGGAGGAAGAGATTTATATGTCACAGCCTGAGCACTACATTGTTAAAGGTAAGAATCCTTAGTTTGCAGATTAAAGAAATCTCTATATGGTTTGAAGCAATCTCCTAGGATGTGGTACCTTAAGTTTGATGCCTTTGTGTTGTCAATTGGATTTTTAAGATCGAAATCAGATCATTGTGTTTATTTCAGAGTTGAAAATGATCACCTTCATATTGTTGCATTATATGTTGATGATATGTTGTTGTTTGGGAAGGGTAAGGGTATGATTTTTGATTTTAAATCTTAGTTGTTAGCATAGTTTGAGATGAAAGATCTTGGGGCAGCAAGGTACATCTTGGGTATGGAAATCAGTAGAGACAAGTCTAACAAAAAACTTTGGTTGAGTCAGAGTAAGTATGTGAAGTCTATGTTGGACAGGTTCAACATGGCAAATTGTAGACCACTTTGTGTTCTTGTTTCTATGGGAACAAAGTTATCTGTAGATGATTGTCCAAAATCTCCTAGTGAGGTGGAGGACATGAGTAGAGTACCTTATGCTAGTGCAGTTGGTAGTCTTATGTATGCTATGGTCTGTACTAGACCAGACATTGCCCAAGCAGTGGGAGTCCTGAGTTAGTTTATGGCTAACCCTGGATGGGTACATTGGGATCCAATTAAGTGAGTATTCAAATATTTGAGGGGTACATCAGATTACTCCATATGTTATCATGGTAACTCTTCTAGATCTCCACATTCAGTTTGTATTCGTGGGTTTGTAGATTCAGATTGGGTAGGTGATAATGACAGTAGGAGATCCACCAATGCTTATGTGTTCACTATGTTTGGTGGTGCTATCAGTTGGATGAGTAAGCGACAACCTATGGTTGCTTTGTCCACTACAGAAGCTGAGTACATGGCTACTACTCATACTTGTAAGGAAGCTATTTGGCTTAGGAGATTGTGTTCTGATGTTGGTGTTGATGTAGAACAGATTACTATTTGGTGTGACAGTCAGAGCGCTATTTTCCTTGCAAAGAATCCAACTTTCCATGCCAGAACAAAGCACATTGATGTGCAGTTTCACTTTGTGAGAGATATGGTGGAAGATGGAAAGGTAAATTTGGAGAAGGTAGATACTATGAAGAATGTTGTAGATGCATTAACGAAACTAGTGGGCACTGAGAAGTTCAGATGGTGTTCAGAGTCTATGGGCCTTTTGGCCTATAGTGGTTAAAGTTCCTATTATGTTCCTGTTGCTCTTACAAGGTGTTCGACAAGTGGGAGAATGTTAGGAATAAGGTGTCTCAACCTTGGATAATTCCTATTCTTATTATTTGTTTTGTAAATGTATTTTTTGCAAATAATGAAATTAAGTGTGAGTGTACATGTCTAGTTGGCATGTTGATGTGTCACTCCACTTGATGTGTCGACATCTTGTGCGTAAGGAGATCATGACTGAAACGGTCATGATGGATTCCTATGACGCATAAGAAATATTTAAAGAATGTGCTATGACAAGTGTAAGAGCATCTTATGACTTGGGCCTATTTGGGCTCCCAAGAAGAAGTGGCTGGTGTGCGTAAGAGAATATGCCAAAAATAGGTTGGTATGACAGATTCTCTTACACTTCTCTTGTGACCGTTATTTTTGGCAGATTCTATGACAAGCTATCATAGTCTATTCTAGGGATGGACACCTATTCTTGGGATTTCATGTAACAGCTGTGTACATGTGGCTTTGTGCATGGGTCTTGGTGGTTGGATGCCAAACTCCTTTTTTGGGTATTTTTTGTGTCCTAAGGAGTCTATATATATGTTGCTGCTTCTATGGGAGAGATATAAGTTTTACTAGTCTCTCATCTCCTGAAAGAACTTGCATTGCAATTGTGTTGTAACCTTTGTGTTGAAGATAATACATTGTGCAGGTTTTGGAGGGGTGGGGTTGTTTTACTGAAAGGTTTTTCCCCATCGGCATATCTTTGTGTTTATGTGTTTCAATCTTCTCTATCTATTTTCTATATCTATGGTATATGCTGCAATATCTTTGTTAAAGTAGTTAACGAATCTGAAATTGTAAGGATCTAAAAATAATTTGTACAATACTTTCCTTTAGAGATTAGTGTAGGAAGCTATTTCTGCACTTGAGTTTCCTTACAATGTAAACATGTTATTATCATTATATGTAAACACGCTTGAGCCAATTTTATTGGAAGTGTTGTATGTGGTAGGTTTTAGGCCAACACACTATTTAGTTCTGGTTGCACCTATTCAACATGTATATATATGACATGTGCTTTTGTAATTGAGCATGGAAGAGAGAGAGAAGAGGATATGTATGTGAAGTAAGTTTAGTATGAGATAAAGCTTTACAAGAGGTTAAAGCATCAGCGTACAAAAGGAATTGATCAGACAACATTGTCAAAGCAACAGTTCACCCTTCAGAATATACTATGTATCTGATTATGAGGAGGTTGTAGCCTTCTTCATTGAGCAGTGATCTCTGGAAGTGAGCCATCCACCCCTAATAGGGTTTGTTCAATTAGACTCCTAATAGAGTCATTGTACTTAGCATTGTAAAGACTGCTCCTAATAGGGCAAATGAACTTTAACAGGTTCATAAGACTAGTGCAATTATTCATGGGTGCTAATTCCCACTGGGGTTTTCCTCTGGCCAAGGTTTCTCCATAATCATATCTTGTGTTATGTGTTATGGTTGATTATCTTATATGCTTTATTATTCATTTTAGTATTCATGTAATTGGGCTAAGTTTCAAAGAAGTAGAAAAATATTAATTATTAGAAACACTGATTCACCCCCCCCCTCTCTGTGTTCCCATTCTTAACATAAACATCATGTAACAATGTGCATCACATAATCATAAACATAAGTAAGATACAATACGCAAGAGAATACATTATGATCATCTCATGATCAAACATAAGTGGAAGACTTTACAAGCACTTCTAAAGGTGCTAAGAAAATCAAATCACATAATCAATATGCATAACATACATTCATGATATTTCCCTAAAAGGATTCAAATAGCATCTACAAATCACAAGAGGCAAAGCTAGCAAGAATTCACAACCAAATAATGAGGAGACTAATCCATCCTCTAAATCCATCTAACTGATGTTCATTTTAAACCCAAAGAAAATGTTCCTAACATGGTTAAACATATATGTTAATTAATAATTAATCACATGCATAGCATCCAAGAACTAATAGGAAACTAGCCCAAAAGCATCAACTAGGCATTCAACTTCAAAAACTAGATGAGAAAAGCATAATGGGTTCATACACTAAAAGTAGGTGCAAACGTCGATCTAGGTGCAGATGCCATTTTACAAAAATGCTAGTTCTTGACTGGTAGAATTTTGAGACAAAAAATTCTAAGACCAGTGAGTCAGAAATGCCAATGTAGGCTGCGGAAATGCTAATCCATGTAGACATTGAATCAAGTAGAAACACCGATTCATGAAATTGGCAAAAAATACAAAGGAACAAAAGCCAAAACCTAAGTGGACACCCATGTACGATTGATACACATCTAGGTCCATATTGAGGAACACCAAATGTCATAGATTAAGGATATAATCACTTAATTGCATCAATAAATACATCATTTAAAAGCATAAATGAAGTTAAGCTAAATACCAAGAACATCAGTGCATAAACATGTACATATACATATATCAATGATACAAGAAAAGAAGGATATATAATGATCACTCAATGCTCTAAATCCCTATAGTTGGAGGAAGCCCATTACCTATACACCAGTCCCTAGTAGTGGTAAACTAAAACACCACCCTACCATGTGTAATTTGTAGGCCCACCCCACCATGCTCACAGAGAGAGTAGCCCAACTACATACAAAAGGTAACCACACAAACCAAGAAGGATACACTCACACAAAACCAAATGCATAACTCAAGGATGATACTGTAGTCTGAGGATAAATACAATGCAAATATATCAAGGTCACTACTCAGAGCTATAAAGGCTAACATGCAGGGACTCTAGGTGGAGTGTCATTACTTGGCTCTTAGTAGCCCAAGTAGCATCAAGTCTTCTATCAATGTCCATAGATGACTAGGCTCAAAATGTATCTTTAGTCAACACCCTTAGGTGGCCAGATACTATGTCTTCTATCAATGTCCTCAGATGGTCAGCCACTGACTTACCTTCTATCAATACCCTCAAGTGACCAAGTAGTTAGTTACTCTTATCATTATATTTTAACCCCAATTTAGTTTGTTACATTATCACTTATTTAAAAATCCTCTTCACATGTATCGTGTTAGCCACTTGTGGGTCTAGGTCCACATGAGAAGCCACTCCACACCTCTACCCAAGAAATAAAAACCCTCTCATTATATGAGGTACAATGCAAAAATGCAAACAAGGCAAAAGCCACAAAATTCCCAAAATATAACATGGGACTCAATTGGTCTCAAACCAAGAGTGTGGGTCTCTTGAGATCCTGACATGAAACACTCGATGTGCTTGTGATGTTGTCTCAAACAAAAACCTCACATACTCAAGATGTGATCTCAAATCAAGCATCGAGTCAAATGCACAAAAAGGAAAAAACAATCATAAGTTCTCATGAAACACTCAACTGGGCACTTTGTCGGGAGTACAAATTTGAAGATCACAAAGTAAAATCATGAGATGGTTGCAAATATGGAGGAAAATCCAATCCAATGTTTAAAACATGTTGAACATACCAAATGATAAATTTGGGTGGCACACAAAATACGGTAAACTAAAAAATGCCCAAAAGTCAAACATCACAAAAACTCATGAACTTAAAACTCATTTTCTCTTAGGCACCCAATAGCACATTTCTATGATAAAATATCATTTTCGGGCACACACGGAAATTTGAACAACATAACACTTCAAAACCCCATTTTCTCAATAAGAAAATACACATAAATTCATTGCAACCCAAATGAGTAAGAAAATCAAGAAAGAACATGGGAGAATATTAATTCTCAACCCATTCAAATAATGCAAGTGATTTCACACGTTATGTTAGAAACATACAAAAATGGAAAAGAGCTAAAGGAAAGAATCCAAGTGAGTGAGCAAAAGGAAGAGTTTTACCATTAATACAATGAAAGAGAGATAGCTTCAAGATTTATCAAAACCATCAAGATGCTCCAAGATCAACACAATGAGACAAGGATTTTGAAAGGGGAAATAAAAGAAAACCCCTTGTGAATATAATATGAATGAAGAAAAAATCCTAGAAAAAAGAGAGAATATGAGCAAGAAGCTCATTACAACAATGAGAGAGCTAAGTTGAGAATGTGAAGAAGTGAGAAAAAAAATTATGTTAAGTGTGTGGAGAAGAATCTATAGAGATGAGTGATGGAGTTAGAATGCAACTCCCATGCTCAATGAATGCCACATTCATATTAAGTGTGTGCCAAGTGTGAGAATCCTCATAAGGAGGAATGAACTAATTTCCTTATTAAAGGAATTACAAAATATGAGTTGTCCTCCCACTTGGCCTAGAGGACAAATTATAATTATGATACCTTGGCTTATCCAAATTTAAAAATAAAACAACAAGGAAAGATTATAAATTCTAACATGTTAAAATGAAGTAATTGAAAAATAGTGAGCTTCCCTACCTCACCCAAATGGAGTAAAACCCAAAATGAAGAGTAAAATCTGAAGACTCAATATAAATTGATGAGATCATTGGCAAAGTGGAGAAATCCCAACAAGAATCCAATGAGCCTCTCCTCATGAAGACTCAAGACCTTAATCATTCACAACAAGAAGAAAAGATATTTTCTCCAAGAAAATTTAGAGCAAAATCCAAATTCTCATAAAAACAACAATATAATAAGTGAATCAAAAAATCCCACTTTTCAACATAAAAGCACTTTTGAACTATTAAAATAGGTCACTTAAATATTTTAAGCGAACAATTGACTTCAAAACAAACAATTAAATCAATTCTAAATAATTGGAATTAGACTATGACAAATTAGCTGATAAAGAAAATATTAAATTTTCCCAACACAATAAAATCAAAATTTAAATTAAACTTTTTCTGTGACAACTATTGAGTTCTAAATGTACAAACACACTCATGGGTCTAATACTATATGCAGAATGAAACTTGGGTTTATCAACATGTTCTAAATGGAATAATATACCAAATACAAGTACACCATCCATACATGGATGATATTGGCTCAAATATGCAAGACCAGTGAAACTATCTCCTATGCCACTGCTAGGGATATAGACACACTCAAATCCTTCATTTGAGGTGGAATGTGTTTGGTACCTGTTCATTAAAACATTCAAACATCAACTGTAGTGTCTCAAAATATAAATAGTCGAAGCACATATTGTAATACCCCAAAAATGGGCTATAAGTTCATTAACCTCTTATATCATCAAATCAAATGAAATCGACATCAAAGTCCTAACCTAAGGCACATCTGAATATCATCAAATCTAATTGATTATCTTAAATTCTGCATCAGAGAATATTCCTAGTAATATTCCTAATTATCATAATTATCTTTAATTTTATAATTATTTGGCAATAAATCACATTTATCCTAAAGTTTGATTAATTGAATATTTTCATATTTAATTAATTAGATTTAATATCTTGCCACTTAATTATGTAATTAAATTTAATTCTATCTATTATTAATTGTATTATTTAATTTTGACAATAAATCTAATATCTTATGAATAATTGATTAAATTCTTATTTAATTAATTAAAGCATGTTGTCATTATTTAATAATATGATTTTTAATAAAAGTTTGATAAAATAGTTAATTAACCCATAAATTAATTATTTTATTTCAAAAATCAGTTAACTTGGAAATAAATCACTTTATTATTAAATTAATTCATAAATAAAACATGCACAATCATAAAAGCAGACAACTGTCAATTGTCAATTAAAGCTAAACTCTATTTTGAGTTAAAGCTTAGCTTTTGCATGTTTTTATGACTTAATTATCTGTTATTATCAGATAACTCAAAAATCAAGCTGAGTTATTTGAGTGATTTATGGCTTTTTCTCATGCACCTCCAAAGCCCTGGATTTCTATAAAATCAAGGCCTCAGCTCTTCACAAATCATCCACATATTTTGCACAATCACGCTGGAGAATTGGAGGCTGAGGAATCAACTTGCGAATTCAAAGCGTTGTGAGATCAATTTCAATTGCATAGCTTTTATATCTTAGCATAGAATTTCATAGTTTTCATATCATTGTTAGATCATTTAGCATCCATAGCATATCAGCTTATCATTCTTATTGCATAGAAAATATAAAAAATATAGATTAATTGCATTCAATTTCATATCCATCTTTTGCATTCAAATCCTTCATTTAGGTGTCATCTAGGTCACTGATCTCGATTACAATCTGAGAACATCAATCTCGCACCTATTAGAAGGCAGTAAATCGCTTGGTTAGATTAGATTTCAATTTTGCACGATTTTGATTATCACTAACCTCTAATGTTTTACTAAGTGTTGTGTCTACAGATCAGGTACAATTTTCACACACACATTTCTGGCGCCCACCGTGGGGCCCTGAAACGGGTTTCCAATTCAATTCTATCAATTTATATCTTTTTCTTCTCGGGATCTGTGCAAAACTATGATTTTTAATTTTTGTCCGTACATCTATCGTACGAGTTTCTGACAAATGTCGTATGGGAGCATACCCACTGTCATATGATACTGAACCCCCTAGTGTATGACAGTCTATCGGATCGAGGGTCATTTCATTTCATACCCACTGTCGTTTGGGAGCTCTACTGTCGTATGGTATCATACCCAGTGTCGTACGAGTTTCTGGACTGTCGTCTGGGAGCATACGCACTGTCGTACGAGTTTTGGTACCAGATTTCAATTGTCATTTCATTTTTGTAGACAGTTTGTCAGATTTGATTTTCAAATTTTGACTGACAGTTAACCCTAACAATTGAAATTTACTGTTTCTGATTGATTTCTGCTGATTTTGATTGGGAAAAGCACAAGAATTGCTAAAAATCAAGTAAAATCTACTAAGCACATTGCGAGGATCATGAGGTATTCTCCTTCTTCTGAAAACATTTTGATTTGGACTTAAAATAAATCTCTCACGTGTCAAACTTGTGTGCATCTTTTCGTGCTTTTGATCTATTTCTACACACTTGCATAATTTGATACTAGGTTGTGATCCCTTAAGGATTCATTAAGTAGTCTTAGAATACTTGTGATTGATCTTGATTGCTATCTTGGGTTATTGGACTCGCTAATCCGCCACTCCCTCATTTCCACCCCGTGGTTGCAATCTCAAGGAGGGGTCAACAGGACAGAAGCGTTAAATGTTCCACTTGGCAACCCTTTTGTGCTTTTAGGAACTCACTTGTTTTCTAAGTTGGGGACTCATTTTTAGCTTGTGTGAGGTGTTAAGTGTTCCACCTTGTGGACTCATCTCATATTCTGTTTAAGTGTTAAGTGTTCCTCTTTCTACTTTTTTGGGTACTTTTGGTAGATTTGCTTTCGGGAATATATCTATGCTCACATAGTAATTAGGCCCTATGAACACTATTCATGATTCTTGAGAGATTGGATTCCCAATGAAATCCTTCTTGATGACAGAATCCTTGTAGGTAGGGAGGATACTTAGTGTGTTTTACATTCAACTTGGTTAGTGAGTCTTCTCTTATTGATCGACACATTCTCTCTCCGGAGAGGTTGATAGATCACGTGGGGTTGATATCACGAGCTTTGGTGAATCAAAATTGGTTAGTGCATCTTCTCTTATTGATTGATACATTCTCTCCCCGGAGAGGTTGATAGATCACGTGGAGTTGATATCACAGACCTTGGTGGAACAAAACTTTGTCTTAGCGTGTCGGATTAATCTGCTTGCTTTGTTTGGGTTAAAAGTGAAGAGGTGTCAAAACCTTGAATTTGGAGCCAAGTCCCCTTGTGGTATAAATTTGTGAGTCACCTTTAGAGAGGGTTAGACATAGCGGACAATCCCTTCACGGGGAAAACTGCATTGACCGAACCTCAAGCGGTCATAGCCATTTTCGCCGTGGTAGTGACAACCGCTATATAAATGTCCTTGTGGAAGAAATCTCCACGGGTATGGTTCATTGTTGGGTTGTCAGATCTCCCTAGCAGCTCTTGAAGATTAAGTTCTCAGATTGTGTCAAAACCCTGGTGCGCCAGGATTGGAGTTCACCCCTTTGAATCATAAAAGTTGCAGATTCAAACCATTACTAAAAACCCTAGAGAGGCCAATTTTTTTTCATTCTCAGGTATATGTGTGTTATTGCAAAAATCTTTAGAACATACACAATTAGTACTCTCAGGGATTAGCACAATTTGGTCACTTGATTGTTCATGCGCAAGGTTGCTTTTGCCCTTGTTCATTGTTTTTAGACGTGCTTGGAATCACTTGCTTGCTGTTCTGCGTGCAATTAGCCCAGGAAGGAGCTAAAATTCCTCCTCACTTCAATGTCAAAGATATCATCACGCATGAGGAAGAAACTTTGATGATGGCCATAATGAACCAGCTGCACGCTATGTAGGTCAAAATGAATAAAATTGAGAAAGAGAAGGAACCCAAGGAATTCTCCATGGAGGTCCTTTGTCCTTTCCCTTTTGACAAAGACTTGTATATGCCTCCATTCCCAAAAAGAGTGGAGATGCCAAAGTACGACAAATATGATGGACACTCTGATCCTCAAGATCATGTTAGAGAGTTCTGTACGCAATCCATGGAATTCATGCATGAAATGACTTATTTAATGCATCTTTTTCCTAGATCCTTTGGAGGAGCATCCATTCAGTGGTTTTCAAGATTACCTTCTACGATCAAAACTTTTGAGGAATTGATTAAATTATTTTATCAACAATATTCCTACAATATTCAACATCCGGTCACTATGATCGATATCTGTAACCTCAAGCAATATCCAGGGGAATCATTCCTAACTTTCCTCAAGAGGTGGAGAAAGAAGTTCTCTCTATATGCTAGACAAATTCCCGAAATGGAGAAACTTGAAATCTTTATCAATAACCTTGTTCCAGAGCTCAATTATCCATTACAAATGCAAGATCATGTATCTTTTGATAAAATGGTGGATAATGCAATCAAGATTGAGAAAGTACTTGTCAAGAAAGGAGAAATCACACTTCAAAAGGACAAGTCTGAATCTGGATCTAGCTCAAAAGATAAAAACAAGAGCTGGAATAAAAACAAAGGTATCATCTTTGATGGTGTTTTTGACACTATCCGCACCCCATCAAAGGCACCGGCCTACAATCTCACCCTTGCCACCAAAGCCATTGAAGCTTCAGAGCAAAAATCTACTGAACCATCTCCAAAGAAGCCATTCAAACGATGGGATAATAAATGAAAGTTTACTCCCCTAGGAGAATCTTTGGAATCTGCCCTGAGAACCTTGATAGCTGATAACATGATCTCTTTACCACCAATCCAAAACCCTAATCCAGATCCAAAACCATATTGGTGGAAAGATAATGAATTATGTGCTTTCCATTAGACTAAAGGCCATAGAACTAATGGATGCTTCCACTTGAAGCATACCATTCAAGACTTGATAGATCAAGGGGACATCACGATCGATAATCCTACCAGCAATAATGATCACATAGCATTTACAGAACCATTTCCACAACATGGCAAGGGAGTTTTCACTTCTCAGCCTAACATGGGGGCAAAAGTCAACTATGCCTACCCTGGAAACAATGCTGTCATCAATATGGTTGAACCATGTCTCTCTGAGAGCTGCAATGTCATCATGATTGTACGAAGAGATAGAAATCATTCCTCAGCTAATGCAGTTACCAGATCACAAGCTCAGGCTCATCTGAAAGGACAAACACCAAGTTCATCTAATGTCCCTAAGATACCTTTCAATCTCACATCTGCTTCTAAACAGAAGGTTGCCTCGAAATCTTCCAATCCAAAGGATACAAGACCTACATCTTACAGCATCGTCCAACAACTCCAGCATACCAATGCCAAAATCTCTATGTTTGAGTTACTTCGAATATCTCCAGCTCACAGAGATATCCTAGACAAAGCTTTGCTCGGCTCTAATGTTCCTGATGATCTAGATCTAGACAGGTTCTAGACTATGGTTGGTCATCTAACGTCTCCGCAATATATCTCCTTTTTAGAGGAAGATGACAACTCCCTAAGTCACCCACATAATCAGCCCTTGCACATAGAAGTCTTGATCCAGAACCATCGAGTCAAACATGTGTTGATAGATGGGGGCGCAGGCCTCAACATTTGTTCTTACAACTTAATCACACAGTTGGGATTCTCAGAGATGGCTATTGATCCTCGAAAGAAGATCACCATAAAAGCCTATGATAAACAAGAAAGAGCTTCGAAAGGCACCATTGTCTTACCTATCCGAGTGGGTCCGGTCATCAAAGATACCACATGTCAGGTGCTTGATCTACCATTGGCTTACAATATCCTTCTAGGGAGACCCTGGATACATGAAATGCAAGCTATTCCTTCTACGTACCATCAATGCTTGAAATTTCCCTATGAAGGAGTGGAGGTTACTATCCCAGCAGATTTGAGTACAACTTGCAATACATTGAAGGAAAGTGCCGATAAGCTTGCTCCCAATAACAGAGAATCTTCCATCAAGCAACTAAATGTTGCTTCCACATCTAAGATGGAAAACATTGCTAAAGAGATCAATATCAAAGAAAATGGGATGGGAGAATACACTATAGAGGTAGTCTTGTCTCTGACATCTCTCCCAATCTCACCTAAGTCATATGGACAATCCTTGAAGCAGTCTAAATCAGAACCTAAGGAACCTATGGAAGCATACAAAAGAAATTTTGTGGCAGAGCAGGTATCCAAACAAGAATTTGAAGAGGATGAAGCTATGCTGGCATGGCTATATAAAGAGGATTCTAAATCTAAAATTGTTCAACCTAGTGAATCTATAGCACCTACAATCCCTTCTAATTCATATGGTCCAAGAAATAAATTGATAGCTAAGATGGGAAATTCCAGTCAAGGACCTCTAGGAATCAGAGGAAAGGGTCTTGTGACACCCATTTCACATATTGGTAGAGCCAACAAAGATACTGGTGGCTTAGGGTTTAAGAAGAAACCCTATCATCTGAAAGGTGGTTATTCTCATGTCATAGAACAAATTGCACCAGGAGAACCCCTTCTTAAGAAAGAAGAAACAGAACCCTCTGATGATGATTCAGATAGCTCTGAGCTTATCCCCTATGAAAAATTGCCTAAAGAGATCAAAGATCTTCTTGATGATAAAGATGATCCTATCAGAAGAATTAATGTAGTAGAAACACAAGAACCTACTGTAGTGCAAGAGATGGTTATTCTCAAAGGCAATCAAACTGATCAAGAAGAAGGGGATAGTTATTCTGACACTGATTCCCATGAATATGAATTCAAGTCAGAGACTGAGGGTAATCCTTCTTGGGGTATTCATCCTGATTTCACACATTTTCTAAGATTTCCTAGAGATCCTGAATCAAAAGCTGAGTCAAATGACTATGAATGGGGTTCCATTCCAGAAGAAGATGAGCTTATAATAGAGAAATATATTGATGTTATTCACCAATATGTATCTCAACCCAACGTAGGTCTAGAGCGAAATAATGAACTTAACGTGTCTGATCCACCTATGGCTGAAGAGGACTCCCATGATGATGTTGAGCCTATTCACGAATTGAACATTTTGAGCTGTAATATCACTTTTGAACTTGAGCGTCGGGTTAGGACCAATGATGACATATCCATGACTGTGAACACCATATCCCAAGCCTTTCCCGCTTTAACTATCCAACTCCCTGATCTTATCGACCAAACTTCCACAAACCCAAACCATGGTATTTATACCTTCCCGAATGACTATGCCCTTGCCTACTACCTCAATGCAATTGAGCCTATGAGTACTTCCATTAGTGAACTGAGCGTCAGCATGACCGAGTCGGACATCAAATATCTTAGTCAGAAAAAAAAGAGTAAAAAGAAAAAGAAAAAGAGTTCTGAGGGTGAAAACCACTTTGTGGCAGTCTCAGAACTGACAAAAGTAAAAAGAAAAGACGTATCTAAAGGTGAAAACCTCTCTGAGGCACCTAAGGATGAGATATTTGATGTCCTTCCAAGTCATTTATAGGATAGATCTCCAGTTCTGATTGAGCCAACTCAATCCATCAATTTGGGTACAACAGAGGAACCACAATTGGTACATGTAGCACAATCTCTATCAGAAGAAGAGAAACAAAAATTCACTACATTCTTATCAGACAAAAAGATCAACTTTGCATGGAAATATTTAGATATGCTAGGATTGGATCCCAATCTCATTATGCACCATCTATCCATTGCTCCTGGAGTAAAACCAATCAAACAAAGATTGAGAAAGATGCATCCTCATGTTGCACTCTTAGTCAAAGCAGAACTAGAAAAACTCCTAAAAGATGGATTCATCCATGTCATAGACTATGCTGAGTGGATCTCTAACATTGTACCTATTTCAAAACCAGATGGTTCAATCAGAGTGTGCACGAACTTTAGAGATGTGAACAGAGCATGCCCTAAGGATGATTTTTTGCTGCCTAACATTGATATGATAGTGGACATGACTGCGGGCTATGAAATGTATTCCTTAATGGATGGCTTCTCTGGGTACAACCAAATCAAAATTGCTCCAGAAGATCAAGAGAAAATATCTTTCACATGTGTGTGGGGAACCTTCTGTTGGAATGTTATGCCATTTGGACTCAAAAATGCTGGAGCTACATATCAAAGAGCAATGACATCTATTTTTCATGATATGATGCATAAAACAATGGAGGATTACGTGGATGATACCTTGGCAAAATCCATGATTAGAACTGAACATCTAACAGACCCGAGCATGATCCTAGATAGAATGGAACAGTTTAGTCTCTGACTAAATCCTAAGAAGTGTGCTTTTGGTGTCACTTCTGGAGAGCTCTTAGGATACATAGTTTCAAAGAAAGGCATTGAAGTTGATCCGGCTAAAGTCAAGGCTATAATAGAGATGCAACCTCCCAAAATTATCAGTCAAATGAGGATGTTGCAAGGCAGAGTATAGTCCATCAGAAGATTCATATCACAGCTAGCTGACATATCACAACCTTTTACAAAAACATTACATAAAGGCGTGACCTTTGCATGGAATGAGGAATGCGAGAACAACTTTAACCATATCAAGAAGTATCTATCAAATCTGCCTATCTTGATGCCTCCTATTCATGGGAAGCCATTGATCTTGTATGTCTCTACAACATCCACATCACTGGGGGCATTGCTAACGCAACATGATGAAGACAAGAAAGAAAGAGCCATCTACTATATCAGCAGAACTTTAGTGGCCTATGAGAAAAACTACTCAATGATAGAGAAGGCATGTCTAGCTGTGATCTTTGCATCACAAAAATTGAGACACTATATGTTAGCTCATACCACGCATCTAGTAGCAAAAATTGATCCACTGAAATACCTACTAAGCAAGGTGGCCCTCACTGGTAGACTAGCTAAATGGGTCATGCTTCTAAGCGAATTTGACATTGAATATGTTGAAAGAAAAGCTATAAAAGGTCAAGTTATTGCTGATCAACTAGCAGATGCACCCATGTTTGATGATACACCCATGCAAATGGAATTTCCCGATTCCTCTATCATGCACCTCTCTTTTAGAGCATGGTGATTATTCTTTGATGGCTCCTACACACAGAATGGATCTAGAGCAGGCATATTGTTCATCACTCCTCAAGGATACTCGATACCCAAAGCATTTAGACTAAAGTTTCCTTGCACAAACAATATTGCTAAATATGAGGCACTTCTCAATGGTATGAAAATGACAATACAGTGGAGAGTTACAGAGATGCACATCCATGGAGACTCACAACTGGTTATCCACCAAGTCAATGATGTGTACCAAACCAAAGATGAAAAGCTCATTCCTTACAAGAGAATGGTAGATGATTTAAAGAAATACTTCATCTCTATCACATTTGAGCAAATACCTAGAATGGAGAATAAGGCTGCTGATGCAATGGCGACATTATCTACTCTCTTATAGCAGCCCGAACATGAACTACGCTACGAGTTCCTGGTGGAAGCCCTATCCTATCCTGCATATGACTCCCCTGAAACCTGCATGATCTGCACTGTTGTAGGTTATGACTCATCTCGCTACAAAAATCTGTTCTCCTATTTCCATGATCAAATCATCCTTGAGTCCTTTAACCATTTTGAGAAATGAAACCTTATCCGATCCGCATCCCGATATGTCATCATTGGTAATGATCTGTACAAATGAGGTCTAGATGGTACACTGCTTAGATGTTTAGAATGGGAAGAGTCTCAACGTGCATTAGAGGAAGTCCACGAGGGTATATGTGGGTCACACTCGAATGGTTTAACGTTAGCTCGAAAACTTATTAGGGCTGGGTACTATTGGCCTGAAATGGAGAAAGAGGCTATTAAATTTGCTAAAAATTGTCAACAGTGTCAAGTACATGGCAACTTGATTCATGCTCCAGGGAGAGATCTGATTCCCTTTACTACATAATGGCCTTTTCAACAATGGGCATTTGATCTCATAGGTGCTATCCATCTGCACTCTTCTAATGGACATACCCATATAATCACAGCTACAGATTATTTTACAAAATGGGTAGAAGCAGTTCCTCTAACACAAGCAACGGGGAGATAGATCTCTATGTTCATCCTGAACTACATCATTTGCAGATATGGGACCCTCACTCTATAATCACAGATAATGGGGGACAATTCAAAAACAAGGATCTAGATGACTTATGTGCTAAATTCAAGATTACACAACATTGGTCTTCTATTTACTATCCTCAAGGGAATGGACAAGCTGAGGCTTCAAAAAAAAATCTCCTGAAGATCTTGCATAGAACAGTAAATAAAACAGGAAGAGACTGGCATCTTATGATCAATCCAGCTCTCTGGGCATACAGAACTAGTATCAGAACGCCTACAGGGGCTACACCTTTCACTTTAGTTTATGGGTCTGAAGCGGTACTACCTATTGAGGTTGAAATCCCATCACTTAGAATCAGAATGCATGGACTTGTCACTGATGAAGACTACAGAGTGTCTAGGTTACAAGAACTAGAATTACTAGATGAGCGCAGGCAAGCAGCGTATGATCATCTCAGAGTGTATCATAAAAGAATGTCTAGAGGCTACAACAAGAAAGTCTGACACAGAGAATTTCAGGTTGGTGATCTAGTCTTGAGAGAAAATCCTAAAAATCAATCCCATCAAGAATGCAAGGGGAAGTTTGAACCCAACTGGCTAGGTCCCTTTGTAATCACTGCTACTTTTGGCTCTGATGCCTATCAACTCTCAACGACTGAAGGAGAACAGCTCTAAGAACCAATCAATGTTCTCCATCTGAAGAAATTCTACGCCTAAGGCATTTAGTGCTTGGTAAATGTCTTGAAAAAAAATCTTAAAAATCAGAAAAAGTCTTGAAAAAATGAACATCTTGGTGAAAACCTAGCAATAGGCGCCTTGATGATTCACAAAAAAAATCAAAAAATATAAAAAATTCAAAAAAATAAAAAAAATGAAAAAATACAAAAAAAATGAGAAAAAGAAAAAGTGCCTTGGTGAAAATCTGGATACAGGCGCCTTGGTAGCAAAAATAGAATCTCTGCCAAGATGGTGAAAACCCGGCAAATGGGTGCCACTTGTTCAAAACGCTCCATCTATCAGCACAATCTTGGTCTTTCCCAGCTTTCAGTCTTGCTTTAGTTTGTACATTTCTCCCGCTTTGTTTCTGCATTTCCAGTTTTCAATAAGTCGGTCTGTACACCAATCAGCTCAAGCGTCTGTATCCTATCAATGTTTAACACTTGGGGGCAATCAATGTCATATCCTATGGTCTCCAATGTATCTTAGATGTATCCTATTCAGTCAGAGTCCTTTGAAGCTTCAAGTTGAGTCAGTCAGTCAGCCTTGTCTCCAGAAAGGATTTTGCATCTACAACAATGCAATCAAACATCAAAACTCAACTGAAAACAATCTATGCTTTTTACATGCTTTTATCTCCTTGTATGCTTACTGATTCGGATTGAGATTTTTTGCATATTGTGTCCCTTCAAGCTCTTCGATGATGTCCTTTATAGGATTTAGAGAGTGATGACTGGGGGCATAATCTTTTCTTTGTTTTCTGCTCGTATGTGAAAATCTAACAACTTCGGAAATTTCGGATTGAAATAGTGTCCGACTATAAGAGCCTCTATCTCGAATTGGATGGCCATGCGTACCTCGACCATTGATACCCAGAAAATTCAAGGAAGTTTGATCTAACTATTATCTTTTTGGAGTAAGTTCTTTCTCCTACTGTGGAACGCAATCTTGCCTAAGGATGTGAATGATAAAGGGTCACTACGGGTAATTCACACTAGATTTAGAATGATCTTTTGACTGTTTGTGTGTTTGCAATGCAAGGCGTATTCAGGTCATCACGACGATTATGTTTTGATGCTTATATAAATTGCTATATCAAAATGGACATGATATTCAGGTCATCCTAGCGTTTATGCCTTGGTGCTTATATCTAATCTGACATTCCGAAAATAAAATCAATATTCATATATCCATGGTTGTTGACCAGTGGGTGTTGTATTGATTCTTGCGCATACAAATCGATATTCATATGTTTATGGTTTCATAGCTAGTGGGCATTGTATTGATTTATCCGGTTACCTAAAAGTTCAATGATGATAACAAATCGACATATGATCAGTGACTAGGTCCTAGGCCTTAGGTTGCATTTCATTTTGCATGTCTCTTTGCATTTTGCATGTTTGCATGATCTCACAATGATTAAACAAACTTCAATGCTTAAATGATTCTTCAAATCGCATCTTCAAGTCTAACAAGAACTGAATCTCACACGAAGGTTCCTCCAATGAAATAGCAAGTAGAATCCTTTTTCGGGATCAAAATTCAAATCTGAGATCATTCATATTATTAACTACTTGCATAATCGACCTTAAATCTTCACAAAAATCCAGTATTCAACTTAACTGATTAGCTTACATCAAACTATCAAAATTTCAACTTGGTCAACCATGGTCAACTCATGGTTTAACCTAGTCAAACTTGGTCTTCAGGACCTCCAAACGATGCAGAATGCGTTCTCGGACATGTTTAACCACTTCTCAAATCAATTAACATGCTTCTAAACTATCAACGCTGACTTTTCTTGTCAGATTTCAATTTTAATCCCGAAGGGGGCATGGTATTGCACATCATTCAAAGTTTGTAAATCAAAATTCTATCGATCAAATATATCAATATCTTTCATCAGTGATCAAGATAAACAATCACGTCTAGTTACTGATTCATAAAAAAAAAAAAGACCTCATCACTCGGGGCAAATCTATCATCACTTGGGGCATATCAGATTCATCGATCCATATCAATCTGGTATTCTCTTAATCTTGTAATCTGTATCAGTTTTGGCAACCATCAGATCATAGTGTTCTTTCCTTGGTTCTTCGACGACTGAAGGGTTTGCATGTGATACCTGCTAGTTCTGCTAAGACAATCGAGTCTAGAACGGGTCACTCACTTCTTTGCAATCCTAAGGTTTGGAATCAGGCGTTTTGACACTTTTTCGCAATCATAGGTTCATTTGCTGTTATAGTGAACATTATCTTTGGTCACTCAGGACCTATTATCTCCATATCAAATCAATATCAATTAGCTTCTGTCTCATATCAATTATCAATTTCAAACATCAGTTTCATATCTCGATCAAACATAGACTTTTTTTGAACCACTACGCATCACACAGTAATTCAAAGAGGGGCAAAATGTAATACCCCAAAAATGGGCTATAAGTTCATTAACCTCTTATATCATCAAATTAAACGAAATCGACATCAAAGTCCTAACCTAAGGCACATTTGAATATCATCAAATCTAATTGATTATCTTAAATTCTACATCGGAGAATATTCCTAGTAATATTCCTAATTATCATAATTATCTTTAATTTTATAATTATTTGGCAATAAATCACATTTATCCTAAAGTTTGATTAATTGAATATTTTCATATTTAATTAATTAGATTTAATATCTTGCCACTTAATTGTGTAATTAAATTTAATTCTATCTATTATTAATTGTATTATTTAATTTTGACAATAAATCTAATATCTTATGAATAATCGATTAAATTCTTATTTAATTAATTAAAGCATGTTGTCATTATTTAATAATATAATTTTTAATAAAAGTTTGATAAAATAGTTAATTAACCCATAAATTAATTATTTTATTTCAAAAATCAGTTAAGTTGGAAATAAATCACTTTATTATTAAATTAATTCATAAATAAAACATGCACAATCATAAAAGCAGACAACTGTCAATTATCAATCAAAGCTAAACTCTATTTTGAGTTAAAGCTTAGCTTTTGCATGTTTTTGTGACTTAATTATCTGTTATTATCAGATAACTCAAAAATTAAGCTGAGTTATTTGAGTGATTTATGGCTTTTTCTCATACACCTCCAAAGCCCTGGATTTCTATAAAATCAAGGCCTCAGCTCTTCACAAATCATCCACATATTTTACACAATCACACTGGAGAATTGGAGGCTGAGGAATCAACTTGCGAATTCAAAGCGTTGTGAGATCAATTTCAATTGCATAGCTTTTATATCTTAGCATAGAATTTCATAGTTTTCATATCATTGTTAGAATCTTCATTGTTAGATCATTTAGCATCCATAGCATATCAGTTTATCATTCTTATTGCATAGAAAATATCAAAAATATAGATTAATTGCATTCAATTTCATATCCATCTTTTGCATTCAAATCCTTCATTTAGGTGTCATCTAGGTCACTGATCTCGATTACAATCTGAGAACATCAATCTCGCACCTATTAGAAGGCAGTAAATCGCTTGGTTAGATTAGATTTCAATTTTGCACGATTTTGATTATCACTAACCTCTAATGTTTTACTGAGTGTTGTGTCTACAGATTAGGTACAATTTTCACACACACACATATAATAACAATAAAATGCCTAATGGAATACTGCACTCTAGTAACATGATGAAACATAAAGAATCTAGCGACACTGGTCATCCTATTTTCTACTCATTAATGTACATATATTTTAAATAAACATTGTATTTTAACTTAAACATTTCATTTAAATATAAAGATCTTTAATAAATTATTTTATGATAATATGAGCATAAATCAGTGAAGATCAATAATTGAAATATCCAACAACATATAAGGCATAATGTATCATGAAATCCAATAAATTCATCTTGATAAAATAATCAATAGTCTAGAATACAAAATACTCCATAGGTCATCGTAAGGCATCATGCCACATCAATAACATCATCATATAGATATGATAAAATCTGCAAACATCAACATAATCTAACAATCAATCACAACCAAGATACTAACAACAAAAATAATGAACTATCATTGATGCATCTCATCATGCAAATAATCACAACATAACAACAAGAGTATATTCCAGATCAAAATAATCATGGAATAGAATGCAACCACGAGAGGCACTACAATCATCATTAATCTTAAATATGTACCCTAAAGTTTAGAGTATTTGGCTTTCCAAAATCTACTGCCATGCTAGATGAATTTTTAGAGTCAATATCATAGTGGTCTATCTTGAAAAATTAACCATTACCCTAATATTAAGCTATATTAAACCATAACTAAAAAGTGAACCCTAACCCTAACCATAATCAAGCTTTCACCTCCTTCTAAAATCTACTCCCATCTAGGATGAAACAATAGGGCCAGTTGATATTTATTAAACTTAAAACATAATCCCAGTACTTACACTAAACCAAATTGAATCCTAATCTATATAAAATCTAAATAAATTGACCCTAATATTATATTATATTATTAATTTTAAGATACAAATATGAACCATAACGCTAATAGTGTTATGATACACACATATATCATAATTTGAACCCTAATCTAACCCAACTTGATACCTAACCCTTAACTTGACCCCAACCCTAATGAAACCCTACCTCAAAATTAAATTCTAATGTAATTATAATTCAACCTAACCCTACACTTAGCCATAACCCTAGATAATTAAACCATAATCCTATTTGAACCCTAGCTAAAAGTATAACCCTAGAATTAGATCTTAATCCTAATTAAATCCTAGCGCTGATATAATTGAATTATTACCTTAATTCTAGTCCTAATTGAACTATATTCATAACCCTCAGTATAATTGAACCCTCACGATAATCAATTTCTAACTATAATCAAGTATTAACTATAATTAACTTCAACCCTAATCATAATACAAATATTTCCCTCTTATTGAACCCCAACACTGACCTAACCTTAACTTTAATTCTAATTGTGTTTCAACCATAACACTAATTAAACTATAAATCTAGCCAATGTTGGCATGTTGTGATGGTTAAGTTGTTGTGTTTTTATTCTTTCCTTCAAGGTTCAAATCCCATTAATGACGAGGTCCTCCATTTATGGCCTCACAAGTTCATAGCTTCAGATCAGAGCATTTACCCCTCTTTTAAAAAATAACTGAGCTATAACTCTATCCACATTTCTTTAACCCTAACCAAAGTCTAATGAGAACCCTTATCAAGCCCTACTTAGAAACCTAACCCTAACCCTAACCCTATTCTCCATCATAATTATAACCCTAATTATAGTTCTAACCCTCACCCTAACTATGGGCTAACCCTAACCATGATATAAACCCCAACCCTAAATATAATGACAATCCTAACCCTAAACCCTAACACTAAACCTAATCCTAATCCTTATACTAACCCTAATCCTAGTCCTAGCCCTATCCCTAACCATGATGTAAACACTAACCCTAACCATAATGCTAGCCCTAACTCTAAACCCTAATTCCAATCATAATTCTAGTTTTAACCCTATTCATAACCTTAACCCTAACCCAAAACTTTAAACAAACCCTAACCCTAACCCTAAAACTCAAAATGTGAATCATAACCTTAAAATTCATTTCAATATTATATGTAAGGTTTATTTAAGATAATATTAATTTTGAATCTGTCATAGGGTCAAAGTTTATAACCATATATTAAATTATAAACCCTATTGTATATTATAGGGTTAAGTTAATTTAAGGTTATATATGACTAATCTTAGACCGTAGCTTTAATTATAATTCTAACTCCAACTCCAACCCTAATCCAATTCTTAACTCTGATTCTAACGCTAACCTTATCCCTAATGCCAAATCTAACTGTACAATAACTCTAAACCAAACCCTAACCCCAACCGTAACTAAAACCCTAATAGTAGCAATAGCACTAAACACCAAACCTTACCATAATCATAACCCTATTGCGAACCTTAACCCTATCCCTAATATTATTTCTATCTCTAATCCTAACCCTTATCCAATCCCCATCCCTTGACCCTAACCTTGTCCCCAACCATAATCCTAATGTTATCACTAATTTTCTCTCTAATCATAACCGATATCCTAACACTAACCCTCATCATGGTTCACCATTGCTAACCCTAATCCCATCTCTAATCCTAACCCTAATCATACTTGTACCTCTGACCCTAGTTCACCTTATATCTGATCCTAGACCCCTAATTTACCCTTAGTTCTATCTCTATTCACCATAACCCTAACCATAATGCTAACCTAACCTAAACCCCGACCCTAATTCTAACTCTATAACCAAAACCCTAACCTTAACACTAATACTAATAGTAAAACTAACCTCAACATTAATTATATATTGATTTCTTCAATGTATTTGATGTCACGCCTCGAGTGACATTGACATATATGTCTTAAATTTAGTTTATATATAAAATATGCCTAGATATATTGAGGCATTTAATTTTTTCATCATTCAACTTTAATACATAAATTATTAAGTTGAAATATATAGATTAAAATTAAGATATATATACTAATTATTATTTGTAATTAAAGAAAAAATAGGAAAAATAGAATAAAACTAATTAAAGAAAAAATAGGAAAAATAGAATAAAACTAATTGTTTTTGTTTACTATTATTCTTTTTCTTTTAACACTTAAAAATAAGAGAATATCCTTAAAAAAAATTAGTATTAAAAATATTCTTATCAAAAGAAAATAATAAAAAAACATGCTTTATCTTTTATATATTTTTTAAATTAATAGTAAAATTTATATTATAAAAATATTCTTATCAAAAGAAAATAATAAAAAATTACACTTTATCTTTTATATATTTTTTAAATTAATAATACTAAAATATATATTATAAAAATATTTTCATTTAAAAAAAAAGACTTTATCTTTTATATTTTTTAAAAATTAATAATACTAAAATATATATTTTAAAATTTATATCATATTTTTAAAAATTAATATAAACATACCATTACTGTTTACAAGTAGTTTATCCATTTATAATCAAAATCAATGTAAAAAATTAGGTTAGTATTAAATTCAAATATAATAATAATTTATTTATTTAATAAAAATATAAATCTTGACAATTATTTTTCATTAATGTGAAAAAAATAGAAAATAAAAGAAAGCATAAAATAAAACTTGTTTTTCATAATAAATAATTAAAAAAAAAACAAAAGAAAAAAAAGACACAACTGTGAAAAAAAAAAGAAATAAAAAACAACTCGACAAAAATCAAAATTCAAATAAAAAAAACTAAAAAAATTAAGTTTCAAAATTTAAATACAAAAGAAAAAACTGAAAAGATAAATGCTAGCAGGTTTCCACTTTCCACAATCCATATTTTCTCCTTAAGCTCTCTGTGCTATGATGAACCGAAATATTGGCTCAAAAATTGATACACAATCAAATTGGAAAAACATATTACAAATCAGAAGATAAAACTCACCCTGTTTCGACAAAGAATTCAAGTGAAAAGATGACAAAGAATCTGCTGAAAAACGCGAATTTGGCAGCATGATTGCGAATCTTTCACAGTCGTTATGCAAATGACTTTTTTCTCTCAAAGCCCGGGACCATAAAACCAGGCGGGCTTTCTGGGATCATTCTATTTCAATAATATTGAAAACAACTTTTATTTCCATAAATCTTGTACATTTTGAAATGGGGCGAGTTTTTCTTTACCTATAAATGCAGATGTAATTGTGAAAATAGTTCACAGATTTTCGTTGCATTTGAGCAGACAATTTTTGTTGCATTATCCTTCCATTAATCCATGGCGGGCATCGTTGGGCGAACTGGAAATACAAATTCTTCTACATCTCCTAGAGTTTCTGGAAATAAAAGAACAAAATTTTGTAGCAGTTTTGGAAATCCAGATTCTTCTACATCTAGTAATCTTTTTGCAGCGAGGGCTTTTGGGAGTTCAGAGACTGGAATCTGTTTGGGTAATACTTCTTTTGCAGTGAGGCCATTCGAGAGAGATGCAGGGACTGGAACTTATTTAAGTCAAGAACAAGCTGCTGCACTAAGTAATTTCAGTCAAGCACAGGATGCTGCAATCAGTAATTTTAATGTAGTCAAGCGTTTTGAGAGAAATACAGGGACTGAAATTTTTGCAGGGAGTTTTTTTGGTGCAGAGACTGGAATCAATTTCCAGTCTCAAACACAACCAACTGTATCATCAATAACACCAGCCATTGTTGGGGCATCTTCTGCCACATCAATTGAGAGTACCCATCTTGTATCATCAATAACACAACCAACTGTATCATCAATAACACAAGCAAATGTATCATCAGTAACACCGACCATTGTTGGGGCATCTTTTGGCCCATCAAGCTCTTTTGGGAGTACCCATCTTGTAGTAGCATCGGCTCCAGCATTTGGGAGCAGCTCATCATTTGGGCAGACCCCCTTTGAACAACAGTGAGTTTCTTGACTACTGTCTTGCTTGAAATGCTTAGAAAAATTAATCATTAAACAGAGTTCACTTAGTCCTATCTTCACTTGTTACAGTGCTCAACAAAACATGATATTCACAGTACCACAGCAAGTTAGTAATCCTTTTGGAACTCTCCCACAAATGCCTGAGATGTTTATTGGCCAGAGTGGAAGATCTATTCAACATGAAATATCTAGCATGCTGGTAAGCATTGAACATACAATTTCAGCAGAGTTGTTGCATATATATTATCTTTATTGATTACTCTATGCATAGCTAAATGATTATGTATGCAGGTTAATGAAAAACCTGCTCAAGCAAGGACAACCAACCTATTGAATACACGGCGTACAGCTCTAAGGCCAAGGAGCCCTGTGCATTCACGAAGATATAATCCTAAAAAGAATGGCCGCAGGGTAAATAAATTTGAATTGCAAACATTTTTGGCTTACCATCTAATTCTGCATTTTATTTTTAAATTTTAATTTAACCTTTTTCTATTTTCTGTTGCTGCAACACAGGTATCATTCTTCAGTGATGGTGAAGAAGCACCATGCAATTTAAAGACAGATGCCACGCTCTTCATCCCTAGGGAGAATCCAAGGACACTATTTATTCAACAGTCTGAGCAATCTTCTCCCTCAGTGGTGTTCAAACCAGCTGTTAACCTAAAGGAATTGGCTGTGCCTATTAATGATCATGGTTAGGCCTTTTTTCCACTCCTCCTGAATTGGAACCAGAAGATTCTCCTTGGATTAGTCTAGGATGCTTGAATTACTATTTGATGCATTTCTTTTGCATTTTCAGGAATGATGGGACAAGATAGGAATGGGAAACAGTCATTTGAAAATGATGCAATTGCACAGGAACTTCAAAGTAACTTTTCTAACCTTAGAGCTAAAGTAATCCTTGGATATAATATATTAATATGTCCAGGCTTTTTGTGATTATATGCAAGAAAATATTATGTTAAGGTTTTTTCAACATTTGGGATTCGTTGTTTTCCAGATGCCAAAGAAAATTGGCCAGGTGATGTGGAGGATGCTAACATTCACGAGAATTTGCTGTCCTCGAAGCTAGTTGATGGTCCTCTAAAATCATCTTCCAGACAAAACAGTTCCAGTCAGGAGCATAATCACAGAGAAAATGGTTATATATCATTCTCTGGCAATAAAGCTGATGAAGCTGCTATTGTTTATGAGCATGGTCCACTGATGCCCAAACTTCGACATTCTGACTACTATACCGAACCAAATATACAAGAACTAGCAGCAAAAGAACGTGCTGGACCAGGTTATTGTTGCCGGGTTAAGGACTTTGTTGTTGGAAGGAAAGGCTATGGGTTTATTAAGTTTTTTGGAGAAACTGATGTCAGGCAGCTGGATTTACAAAGTATAATTGAATTTAAAAAAGGTGAGGTTGATGTCTATGAAAGTAAAACACCACCACCTCTAGGACAGGGCCTTAACAAACCAGCAGAAATAACCTTGTTAAATATTAAATGTCTTGACAAGAAGACATGTCAACACTGTACAGAGGGTGTGGAAGTGGACGAATTTGAGAAAAGGTTGAAAAATAAAAGTAAACAGCAAGGGGCAGAATTTATGTCATACAATGCTCTTAAAGGAGAATGGAAATTCAGGGTGAAACATTTCAGTAAAATACTAGCTCCACGAGAGGGCCTTAACAAACAGGCAGAGATGACATTGTTAAATGATAAACATGTTGATCAGCATTGTACGAAGGGTGAAGAATTTGAGAAAAGGCTGAAAAGAAAAACTGAAGACCTGGGGGCAGAGTTTATGTCATCCAATGCCATTGAAGGAGAAGTGAAATCCTGTGTGAAGCGTCAGAGGAAGGACGGTCTTGATGAATCTGGGTTTTGGAAGACGTGGAGAAATTTGAGAGAACGCTCAATGGAATATCTTAAGAGCAAGATATGGATTGATGTTGCATGGTGAAGGAAAATGATGAACTGTCTATGGAGAATTAAACAATCTCAACTATTGAGGATCACAAGGGATATGAAACAAGGATCAACATGTATAGTTTCTATTGCTATTCTTATATTGTTTCATATAAATGTATTTTGCATGTAGGAATGACTTCTGGATTTGCTCTCAAATGTTGGGATGCAAATGTCTTATTGATTTGTTGATCATCCCTTTACAATGGGAGTTATAAAATAGTAGCAAAAGTGTACTCTTTGGCTGTTTTCGTTCATGGAACTTGTGATTTCAAAATACCAAATGACATTTTTCATTGACACAAGATAATTGTATTGCACTTATCGAGATCTATTTGATTATGCATGAGGTACAGTTAGAGGAGGATATGCATATGCAAATATCACATATTAAATAATTAGACACATGCAAGTGTAAGTTTCTATGGGGCAAATAAACTTAATAAGATAGAAAAATAGAACACAATACATAACACAAAAGATTAGCAGGGAAGTCTCTTATTAATGTTTAACCAATACGATCATCCATGGTCTGGACACATCTACTTATACACATATACAGCTATCAAATGAAGCAGCAAGAATAGGAAAGGTCATGTGATCGTTAGGTTTCTATTCCAACAGCAAGTTGATGTTATAGTATACTACATCCTTATAAATGGGATGGGTCACATTCTTCATTATCATCGTCTGGCATTGCACTTTCTTCTCGGAATAATGAAAATTACTGGTGCTTTGGGCATAATTTAGTGTCCTTTCAACTCAACCAGAAAAATGTCTCAAGTTTTTCTGATTTAGTTAACAGTTCTCATTCTGATTGTTCCACACTTAGGGTTGAGAAAAGGATGCATGGTAATATTGTTCTCATTCATTCAACAATGAGAACAATTTGTAGATTTAACTCTTCCCTTGTTAGTCCCTGCCGTTAAGGCAGGAGACTTATGTTTTCGGTTGCAATTTTAGCATTAGTTTGCTCTGGGAAATCGTTTAACATCCCCTAAATGTATAGTCTTAATCAATATTTCTATTAAACTGCATTTTCCCACAACTAATTCCGATTTTTCCATTGGTTTTTTGGATTTTTCCTGGTAGTCTTTTCTATTTCCTTTGAGAAAAATAGTCCTAATTTATGGCATCGTTCCACATATCTGCTTTGACGTGTAAGCATGATTTTAGACATTTTCCTTGAAGGGTTTACGGTAGGACGCGTATCTCCATGTGCCTGTAACTCGGCAACTGCTGCAGAAGGCAGATGGCATGGTCTTAGGTCCCCACAAGCCTCCGTTTATATGTATCTTTTTTAGTTTATCGTGAACAGGACGAAGCAATCAAAGATCCATGGATATCAAAAAATTATTTTTCATCGTAACTAAATTTCTCTTCATGCTCCTTTTTTGGGATATTTTTGAACTGGTTTTGATTATATTGCCATGGTTATTCTTGAGGCTAACATCTTCTCATTGAATTTCCATACCAATGTGGAACTTCTGCGGCGACGAGAAGCCGAAAGAAGGAATTCATCGCCTACATTACAAAAGTTGTTTATTCTTTGTGATTTTTGAAAGGTAAATTCGTCTAATATGTTTTTCCTTACGATTCTCAAAAGTTTTCCCCCGTTCTGGGTTTTTATGAGAAAATACCAAGGAATTCATAATGTAGTCTGTAACAGACAAAAAAATATCAATAGATTTTTTAAATTTACGAGTTCCAGTTGTAGGAAGTACCGTTTTTGTTTTAGTGAATGGTTGAGAAGGCCTCAGATAGGTTTCTCTTTATGGAGGCTTTGTACAGTAAAAGGGGGACTTAAACTTAGAGCAAATGGCGTGGTGGGAAAGTGAAAATCCAACACAACTTTAACATTGGCAGAGGATTTCCGCAAAGCCACGAGAAGTGCCTACAGCTCTCCTTCCTATGCAAGGAATGATAAATTGATGAAGGCTGATAGTTCCAGAGCCTTAAAGACCAAAATTTTGCCCAATATTTCAGGGGTAATCATGAGAGTGAGTCCAGTACTGAATGTGAGCCTTTCCCTGTTCGGCCTCAGGGGATTCTCCAAAAAAGCAGGCAGGAACAATCTTCATTCTCCTTCTGTTGGCTACATGGATAGGTAAATATGAATGTAAAACTGAATGACATCATTTCATTGTTCTCTTAGTGGATTTTCTACAGAAATTACTGGTTACTAAGAACTGTATTCTCATCGCTTGAAATCAGTGATTTCCAACTGTTCCCAACGGTTTTTTTCTTTAAACTAGACAGAGAAGATATGATTACACATACGCATTTAGAAGGTAATAAATGTTATTTGACTCAGGTGTTTGAATAAGCTCAACATGTTGTTATTGTTTCTTGTTTGACTGTGCACAATATTCATATTGGTAATGATTAACAGGCAAGGGGTTTTTCAATTCAAGCTTTTCATATTAGGTAAGAAAAGTGACTTGAAAGGGCTTAAACGGTATTTACTATTTACTAATTGCAGTCTGTAGATTGTAAGGGATTATGTGAAACAGGGGATTAGTTAAGGTTAATCATATACTGAAGCTTGGTGCTGGCTTTTTCTGTCCTCAGTCTAAATTGGCAGCATCAGCTATGTAACAACCCCCGACACAATCCCACATCAAGACACTTTTTGTAGATCATACATGTGTACCGCCTAATGGAGCTCGAGCCCCAACTCCTTCAAATAATCCTCTTGTGGGGGCACTCCCAAAAGGCTCGAGCAAGCTTTCCTATTACTCCTCATGGTGTGAATCAACTGGTACAGAACTTTCACTCATTTTGTTTTTGTATTTCAGCAATTCTTTTGTTTCTTTTAATTTAATGAGTGTTCGTTACTGATGCTAACAATGAAAGCTCTTATTTTGAATTGATTTTAGCCATTTCAATCCATGGGTGCTCCTCCTGCTTCTCTAGTGTGGATGGCAAGTCTAAACCCTGCTGCTCCACATCCTGCAGTAGCTGCTGGGCCTGTATCTCTTACGCCACCTCCAAATGCACGTGAATTTACTTGACAACAATCCTGGGACATGGCTCTTTGAATAATAAGCTGTTTTTTGAATAATCAGAGCAAAATGAAATGCCATAGCACATATTGATCTGTATACAAGCTTTGGTTTGGCAGTTTTTTTGTGAAGGGTATGGAAGAGTATAGGGATCATTATGCTTTTGTTCCATGGCAATTCCAATCAACATATAAATTGATCATGGAGAAATCCTGTAGATTGCTAACTCTGAGTGAAGGTGAATTGAGAGGAAACCAGAGTTTACATGCTGCATGTTCGAAGTAGCTTAATCAGCAAGTGGCTGTATATTGAACCACAGAGAAGAAGCATCTTTTCTGGGTATGGGAAAGCAAGAGCGACACATCATTTATTCTTTTCCTCAAGGAGACTCAATGGTATGGTTATTCTTTGCAAGACATCTAATGTGGTAACAGATCTTCCATGACAAGGTGTTGAATAAATATTCTACTAAACCAAGTTATAAGCCCCCCTAACTTAGTACAATATGTTGTATGACTCTCTTTCAACATCGCTCAATACAGATGCTAGTGATCCTGTCTTTAAATTGAATTATGTAACTTAAATTCTTTGAAATTATTGCAATGGTGTATTTATTAGCTAATTAATTAGTAAACTAAGAGGATTCCTATTACAAAGTTTACTTGACATAAAATTCTAATTTTTTTTAATAAAGGTTTGCATTTTAAAGACGATAGTCAAATTGTTCATCTCCTTGACACGGGGATTGTGGGGCTTAAAGCTCAATTATTCAGTTGATATCAATTTTTTCTTAACATATATTTTTGATAGTTGTCAGGAAAATTCATTATAGTATTAACTGCATACCAACAATATCTGATGACCACATTTATATATAATATTGCCAAAAATTTCATTGACTTGCTTACCGATACTCCCATCTCTCCTGGCAATTAAAATTGTTTTCTGTTGCTATTTAATTTGTCATTAAAAATGCTATAAATACTTGACCTTGCTTATTTCTTCATAACAAAAAAGGAACTTGTTTCAACATTTGATGGTCCCGACACTGTTATTATAAAACAGCAGGGTAAAGAGTAGCACTGGCCACTGAGAGACACCTCGGTTTATGCTATGTGGAAAGCAATGGCAAAAGCTAAAAAGTTTGATTCGTGTTAATAAGACAAGGAAAAAAAATCCAGCTTAATTATGGATTAAAGGAGTATATAACATAGTTACCAAGTTAGGAATTCTGGATTTTGTTCAAAGACCCCACTGTACTTGACCCTTCCACTCATTGTTCCTTTGCCTGTAATATCTTTTAATTGATGCGCTTTCATAAAGATTACTGAATGCTTGGTACCCTGCAACTGCCTTTATGCTTATCATCATCTTTGGCTTGTATCAACATTAACCACCATGTCATTGTGTTTGACCAGTGCTCTGAAATCTACAGTGTTCTTTTTGTTGATCTTTATGCTGTCATCTACACCATAGAAACATCATTGATTGTCTTTGCAGTTGATTGTGACAACATGATGCAGAAGCAACAAATCGCCAAGATTAGAGTTCTAAAAGATAATTCCCCCAAACTGTTTTATCTTAATTTTAGTTTGATAAGATTTTAGATTTTAGATGGAAGTTAGGTCTGTGTTTGCACTACATGCTTCAGCCATGGTAGTGGACTTCCATGAATAGATGGCCTTTTATTAGCATCTAAAAGATCTTTCCTTCAACTTTCTTCCTGTTTCTGAAAGTATCTCTGCAACTGGTCCTTTAAATTGTTTTGTGCAACTCTAAGCCAAATGAACACTTCCCTCCTACTCCCCTACCTAAGGCAGGGACTCCAGCTGCGCGCAGCCCTTGTTGTTGTTTGTGCCTTACCTGCCAGTTCCATTTTCTCATGGCTTATATTGGTGGTAGATACAAGGCGGGTCTAGCAACATTGGAGACGATTTCCTCTGAGCAAGAATTATATGATAATATAAACATATTATAGTTAGTGCTTTAACTATTGTCAGTTATTACTACATGGCGATTTTAAAACACATGTATATAAAAATTTTGAGCATCTATGTTGGATTTGTGACAGAGATTAGAAAGACACCTTTAAATTTTTATATCCTTCAGCATGAGATAATATCTTTAAGGTGTCTATGCTAGTTTATTTTATTAGGCTTTTGAATGATTATATATTATTAGGTGTAAAATATGATTCATATATAACTATTCAACATGTAAGCAGATAAGTACTAATTAACTGAAAATAATTAACAAATTGTGTAATTGTAAATATTATATAGGAAATAAATTAAAAGTACACAAATAATAGAAGTTTAAAGTAGTTAGAAGAATATGAACATTAAATACCATTATAAGATTTACCCTATACAAACAAGCATCACTTATCTAAATGAAAATATACATGTACCTTGAGAAATAGTTATATTTAGAAAAAGTTTGCTTTATTGAATGCCAAGGCAATCCTATTTTTGGATTTTTGTTTTACAAGAGGTGAATGATGTTAATATTTTTGTTTTACAAGAGATGAATGATGTTAATATGATCAAATATCACATGATTTTGAGCTTAGTTTTCTTGGGATTTTTGTTTTACGAGAGGTGAATGCTATTAATATGATCAAATATCACATGATTTTGAGCTTAGTTTTCTTGTTAGTTTTCTTGGGTGGCAGGGTCTCCTTTAAGGCTTCACTAGAAAACAAAAATTAGTTTTAACTCAATATTTTAAAACACTAGTCACTATAGCTAAGGGTATATGCACAAAGATGGGGGATCAAAAAGATGCCACTTTGCTTTTTGGTCCCCCATCGACCATAGTGTGTACGCACTAAAGGGCGTGTGCCCTATAGGGTGCACGCGCTTTGTAAAGAGTTTTTTCAAAGCGCGCACATGCTTTGAAAAATACTATTTAGTGTTTGTTGTAGTTGGGAAAGCTTATTTTGCTTTTCACAAACCCACGTTTGCAGCAAAAAGAGCCTTCCCAAGCCCGTACATAGTCTTGTTTGAGCTTGTTGAATCTATAGTTTTCATTCATTCATCCATCAAATGGCTCCACGCCATCATCAAGTTCGATCCAGAAGAAGAGGTAAGTGTTTTTACAATCCATTCCTCTTATTTGTTTTAAAATTTTCGTTTTGTAGCAATTTGTTTTTGTTAAAATTTAAGTGTAATTAAGATTTTAAAATCTATTTTTTTTAATTGCCAGGAAGAAATAATCTCCCTCAACCAAACCCTATGTCTCCTCATGAAGAAATGAATGAAGAAATAAATGAATAAAATAACCAAGAAAATGAACCTCAATTGCCTCCACCAATCGAGAAACCTCCTCTTGGAACACAAGAAAATTTGATGAACGAAATTGAAAGAGGGAAAAAAGAATTAGAATCTTTAATTAGGAGGTTAAAAGATTCTATTGGTACAAATCCTAGAAGGGAAAGACTTGCGAAATCATTAGAAGCAATCTTCACCCACGTAAGCTCGATTAGTGGGCAAATTAATTTATGGCAGGATAAAAGAAAAGAACAAAAAAAATATTATGAAAATAAATTATCTTATGCGGACATAAAAAAGAAAAAATCACAAAAGATGACATTTGTAAGCTATTTAAAAAATCATGGGACACATATACTCTTAGAACCACAACAAGGAGGTTCCCAATTCATTGGTGCTTAAATGAAGATATTAAAAACAACTTTTGGGATAGATGGTGGATGGTCTTTGATTTGCCTCCCTGTAACAATCATGAGGTTCCTATATATTTCTTGAGGAAACTCTATTGCGAGTTTGTACTCAAGGAGGTGCCAAATTATTTTGACTATCTAGATTCTCAGGGTAGAGGAGGGGGGTCATCATTTGATAGACAAGGGGCACATCGTGACCCTAACGCACGTAGGGTTTCTGTTGGCAAGCTACAGGTGGATCATGTTACTATTCCTTCCATTGTGAAGGAACATGTAGAGGCGGACACACTAGGAATGATTAGTGCTCTGACACAGACTCTCATTTAGTGTGCCACTCCTTTAGTTGAGGGTGACCGTGGTCAATCTTTGAGGGGGCATATTTGTCAGTCATGTGGATGCTTATGCACATTTGGTGCTGCCGAGAGAGAGGAAGAGGATCCTGGAATGATGACTGCTAGTTTTCTAAATATGACATTTGGCATTGACACATAGGTAAATATTTCCAAGTTCATTAAATTGCTTTGATCATATTTCATTTATAAAAGAATAATTAATTAATTTAGTATCTATTGATTATGATCAAAATTCAGGGCAAGAGTCTTAGTGGTGATGGCAGTGGCAATGATCCTCATGTCCCCTTATACACATCGTCATTAATTCAACAAGTATGTATTGAATAAAATATTTTAATTAATATATTTGATTATTATGTAATTATATGAATAATTGTATCATAACTTATTATGCATGTGCATTAGATGTTCATTGGTGGACCATCGGCGTTCACAACAGACAACGAAGGGCATTGTGCCACTTTCCTTGAGGTATCTTTATTTGCATATTAATTTGATTTACTTGATTATATTTAATTAATAAATGAATGAATAACTAAATTACTAGACAAATTATGATCAAAATCCAGAGGCACGATGATCACATTCTTTCACATGGCTTTGTGACGTCACCATTGAGTCCATAGGTATATATGTAATAATGCATTATAATTAACGTGTCATTAGTACGTTCTTATATGAATGGTTATCTTATAATTTTTCATGTACATGTGCACTAGTTGAATGTTGGAGCTTTGACATCGACACTGCACATCGAAGGACGCGGTGGAACCTTCACAGAGGTATCATTTACTCATTAGTAGGGTTGTAAAAAATATATGTAATCTTGATAACTGCATAATACTTTTTTTGTTTCATTTTCAGTTATTGACATTAGAGACTCCTCCTTCTGTTTGTGATACTTTGGATCATGGAGTAGTTGCAGTAGTAGCTAGTTCTGAAGCACTGACTGAGGTATGAAAGAGATCACTTAATTTTAATTGTTATTTTAATAGTTTGTATTGAATTTTATAATGATATATTCATGTATGTATTTTAATTATTATTTTGATAATTATTGTAGGGACTTATTACTCTAAATCACTAGCATGCGCCTTTAGTGGATGTACATAGTGACTATTTGCTAGCGGTAAGCGAATATTCAATTTTATGTCATTGTATAATTCAATTTTGATGTATATTAGTTATTGATGCTTACATTTTTTTTATCAGCTCGAGCTACAGAAGAGTCTAGACAGGAGGATGAGTGAGCGCACTCGGAAGACTACAGCATCCACTGCATCTCCATCAACGTGACAATCGAAGATAGCTTGAGATTTGTTTTCTTCCCCTGGCGGGAAATGACTAGATTAGGGATATAGATTGTATGCCTATATGGCATTAGTTGACATATTTTTTGTATATTCTATAAGTGATACGTTGTACATCCGTTTGGCTTTGAGGAAGCCAGTTTAACTGTATTGAATATATTCAATGTATGAAATTATTGGACATATATATTTGGCTTCATGGCCTACGAATATATATTTTTTATGTTTTAGGTATGCAATTCATGTGTTTGGTGTTTTGATGTATACTGATTTCTATTTATGTAGATGTCTTATGCTTTGTAAATTTCCCATGCCTTATAGTTATGCTTCTATGTTTATCGATGTATATTGTTACTGTCACCCTTAGGAGACTAACTCAACAACATTCACTATCACCCTAAGGAGACTAACATTCCTTGTTACTGTAAAGTTCGACAACATTCATTATCACCCTTAGGAGACTAACTCAACTCGAGGATTCTACAAACAACTTGGAATCCACTCAAGGAATTAACCTCACTCAAAGATCTAGTTGAGTTCTTTGACTTTTTAAGTCACTCCCACAACCATACTACTCAAATTCACTTCCTTGTTTCCTTGTTCCAATTCCTTCTAGCATCAACTCTATCCTAGGCCACCTAGTGCCTCCACCACACCAAAACTCAAACCAGACTTCGCACACTGATCCTAACACTTTAGATCATCTCAATATGCTATATTTTCCATGTTACAACTTCCCATTCAATCCAATCAACTCATCTTTCACCATTCCTCTTCTATAGCCCTTCTAGGCCTGCCTAGTAGCCCTTTCAACACTGAAATCAGCAATTTACTCTCAAACTCCCCAAACAACCTAGAATTGTTTTTATATTTTCTAGTACCCTTTTCGGAGTTACAAAATTGATATCAATCTCAGACTTTAACTCTTTGACTGGTGAAGACTTCCTTCACCCCTAACCTTTCAACTAGGCCTAATTAGCCTCATCTAACAAAGCAACTCCTAGAACCACTCACTTCCTAGGAGAGAGAGAGAGAGAGAGAGAGAGAGAGAGAGAGAGAGAGAGAGAGAGAGAGAGAGAGAGAGAGAGGGTAGGAAGGTGGGAGAGAGCATATGTGTGTGTGTGTGTGAGAGAGAGAGAGAGGGTAGGAAGGCTTGGATTTTCCTTGGAGATCCAACCCGAAGGCTTGGACGATTCAAATAGGCCTGGGACATGTTTTCCAGCAGACATACAAAAAAATGACATGTTTTTGTGTGTGCTCCTCATCAAGTTTACTCATGGCTCAAGAATGTAAAAATCAGACAATGTGATATTGCAGATCTCTCTGTTAGCTATCTAAGCATATAATTTATTTTGAATTCTAATTATGTTAAGTTTCTCATCTCTAATTTCTTTTGCGTGTATGTCTATTTTTTGTAAAAAAACCAACTTGTAGTATTTTGGGCATAGATTTTGGTTCGTTCATCAAATTTTGCAACAACTTATATTTTTAGAAACTAGACTCCATTCTACACAGTTTAAAAAAAAAGAAAATTTAATTTTCGATTAGTTTTAAATGATTTCTAGGGGGAGCACACAGAAATTTTATATTTTCAGGATGTGTGCACTTCATTAATTCATCAAAAATTATACATTCATAAAAAAATTACCAAAAAATTTTGGGATAAACTACATGGTGTTAGCTAACTTCTCATTGGAGCGATTAAAAAAATTCAAAAAAAAAGTTAACATTTTAGGGGGAGCACACCAGACGCTATGTTATATTTTTTCACAAAAAATAGGACCACTTTTTGTGCTCCCCCTTTTTGAGGGCCTTAATCTGCACCATTTTCAAAACAAGTTAGTAGTTTAGGAACTAGATTCAGAGTATTACAACTCTTGTTTTTGTCGCATCTTAAAATTTTGAGTCTAACTATCTTCAATTTCTTGTTGAAGTTCAGAGTTTGCTGATTTCAGGAAAAAAGTGGCATCTTATACCCCCTTTTTGGTCCCCCATCTTTGTGCACTTACCCCCAAATTAAATTCCAAACACTCAATATATACCTAAAATTGATGATAGACTATAAGTATTCAGCTAACCTAATTGATAGGTGTTGGAAATGAAAAAAATTGGCTAAGTACGTGATAATTTTCCTACAAAGTTGGTCGAAAATGCTCTATCTTTTCAATGATCATGTGTCGAGCATTTTTAGGGTTGGTTGTCAACTGGAAGGCAAAATACTTTTGATCTGAGTTGTTTTATTTGATTGGTTTGTGCATAGTGTCATGGCAGTCGACTAAAGTCAAATGTTTGTGTTATGCTTTACCACTTATTTGCAAGTCTTATTTGGTCAAAGGTTTTATTTATGTGAACTAGCAATGTCTTATAAATAGTTGGGTGCAAGGTCGAGAGATTTTAAAATGTCAAGTCTAGAGGTTTGTGATCTTGCAAAAGTGTTAAGTCCTATGTATCGCATTGTCACAAGGGTTTTGTCATGTTACATAAAATGATTGCGATGTCGTGTTGGTGGTTAATTCAAGTTATTTGTGCAGCGTCATGGGGTTGAAGTCAGGTTAACATTTTATGTTGTGACCTTGCGATGAGGTTAGTGTGGCAGTCAAATTATACATTTTCACAACATCACATGACAAATAATGGTTAAGTGTTCATGGTTGTGATCATGCGATAGTGTCATTTAGTGGCTAAGTCTGTGTCTGACATGGGTTCACAAGCATATTCTAGGGCTAATTTTTTGAAGTGCGAACAAGCGATTGGGTTCCACGTGTCTTAAGGTTTTGAAGTTTGCTAATGTTCTATGCAGGCATTGCAAGATTGGAAGATTATAATAAAGACTTGAGTTTTACATGCGGTATAGTGAGATTTTGCCACATGTAGCATGGATATTTAAACAAAGAAATGCCTTGTCGTAACATCACAAAGGTTTATGAAAGGATGTATCAGGAGTTGTGATTGTGCAATATGTTGCCATGTGTCCCTGAATATCTGATCAATAGTCCCCGCGAGTTTGGATGAATTTTTGGCTCGAACTTCTTAGGTTTGTAATCTTGCGAGGAGATTTGAAATAACAATGTTAGAACATGACTGCAATTTAATGATGCCGTCTTGTTTGAAGGCCACAATCTTGTAAGGGTGACTATTTATAGGTGGCGTGAGTTCGCAAGTTGATTTGAAGGTAAAGTTTTGAAGTTGCAAAGTTGTGCTCTTGGTCATTTATGCTTTGATGACACTTGACTTGGTTTGAGGATAGTTAGATAGGGTCTAGGCCAATGGTTTTGTGCCATGTCAAAAAGGGTCAATGACATGCTAGAATTTTTTCAAAATATTTAAATTACTAAAACTTAAAAGATCTAACTTGTTGATTTGACTGTTTTCTTCCCCAACTACTCTAATGAAGGAGCATCTGTCAAAATTATTTGTACTCACAGAGAAGTTTGTGTATGATTGGGGATTTTCTGTCTGGTTTTTGCAGTTGTTATTTTATAGAAATGACAAAACCTAGTACCTTGACTCAATCTATAGCTACAAAGAAAAATAAAAAAGATAAGTTTTATGAAGAATGGGTACAATTGTTACCAGGGACAATGAATGTACTATCAACAAATGAGCATGCATGTAGAGATACGTATATGATGTGTAAAATCCTTGAAACTCCTAATGCTCGAAGGAATGAGGTAGTTGTGCAGTTAGAGACTATTAAGACTTTTGGTTGAACATCATATAGGGAATTTATTAGATGGAAGAAGGAACTGAATAAAGGAAAATTTGTTTGAACAATCGAATTCTATCAAAATTGTCTTTTATGGATGGTTATTGACATAGGACTTGAGCATGTTTATAGGGTGAATAATTATTTCAATAGGTACCTTGAATTTGCCTTCAAAACTTGCGGGTAGCCTATGCAATTCAAATAAATTGTATCTGATTTATCTTCAAACAAAAGTATTAGTTATTTTGTTGATGCCCAATTTCCAACACTGCAATTTTGAAGACTTGATTTGGTTATTTCAATGTTTTATGTTGTTACTTGTCATTTTCTTAGGACAATGATGTAATGATTATATTGAAGCTCCAACTCATTTCTTTGAGATTCTTCTTCAGTTTGTTAGTTGGTTGTCTTTTTTTGTTCTTGTTGTTGTGTAGTTAGGTTTTCTTCCCTAAGTGATTTGTAGCTTGTTGCAATCCTTATTCTATAAAAGGATTTCCAAGATCACTTAGGAGGGGCTAAGAAATTTTGTCTAAAATCATAGGACTTGGCTCAGTCTCAGCCAGGTGTAACAAATGGCATGAGTCTTGTGTAAAATTTTTACAAAACAAATTATAAGTTTAGTATTTGATGCGGGGGCATTCTAGGGTACTCGGTGAATCTGCATTGTGGTGTGTTGATTTGGTTTTGTGTTACTCGGTTGCAGCTTTAACTGACGGTCTCTATTATTGAAGGAAGCTTGGTCGTTGAAGGAAATCGGTGAAACCTCTTGTGCTTGGTGGAACTTGTACTTGATGATGCCTATGGTGCTTGGTTGACGTGCTTTCTCAGTGATGCCTGTGTTGCTCGGTGATGCTTGGCATGGTCAGTTGTTTCACTGGTGCTCGGTTGTTTCTCTGGCGCTTGGTAGTTTTGGTTTACCGATTGGAGTTCTTGGAGATTTGGTTGTCGACTTGGTGTATTTATTGTTGGTAGCTTTTGTTGTATTCTCCTATGTAGATCTAGAGGCCGACATGGAGAATTAAATGTTTGTAAGGCTATTTGAGAGCCGATTGTTATTGCATTTAATATTTTTTTGTAATAGAAGCCAACTTGGCTTAGGAGTTAATTATTTCTTCCAGCTAACTTGTGGTTGAGGAAATGTATTTAAGAAGTGTTTGGGTAGTTGTTTAGGAGTGAAGTCAGTGGGAGATAGAAGATTAGATTTGGATCCTGCCAGATTTTGAAGATCAGATTGTTTATCTGATAGTTTGTAATAGTAGAGCTAGTGGTTTGCATGCTTGGAGACAAGGAGATTTCTTGGAGGCTTGTGATCTCAAGTTTAGATCTCCCTTAGTATTTTTCATCAGTTGTTGATTGTTTTAGAGCTGGACTAGCTGGAAGATTGCAAAAATACTTTTGATTGTATTTGGCCCTGAACCGGAAGGCCTTACAGCTAGGCATGTTAATGAAAATTCAATTGAAAACATTGTCTTATTGTGTTATTTTGCATTGTTGGTGTTTGGTTGCTTGTTTGGACTATCCTTAATTGGATCATCCTTACCTGTCCTACGCCAGGTGGTATCAGAGCTTGAAGATCTTGAGTGTGTAAACCGATCTCCAAGTTGAGACTGTTTGCACTAGGACCTTGGTTGTTGATTTATTGCTTTGGGTTTTTGAAAATCTTGAAGGATGCCTCCAAGAAGATTGGACCCTAGTGCGATTGCAGATCTTTGTGATGTTGTAGAATCAAAGATTACAGAGAAATCTAAAGTTGATTTGAGATTTGAGATGGAATTGATGAAGAATGACATGATCGCTGAGGTCATGAGAGCTATTGCCGGTATGCTGAGGAATCTTGGTACCGAAGATGGTTATGAGGATGCTGCTGAAGACTTTGAAGCTGCTAGATCTAGTGGAGATGACCAGAGAGATAGATCTGGTGAAGACATAAATGTTTGGTTGCATAGATCTGGAGCTTGGTTAAGTACTAGTTACCGAATGGAAGTTTCTACTTTCTTTGGTACTTTGAGACCCAGGGACTTGATTGATTGGATTGGTGAATTAGAAGACTTCTTTGAGCTTGAATAAATTGAAGATCCTCTTAGAGTAAGATTGGCACAGACTAAGTTGAAAGGACATGTTTCTCTTGGTGGAAAGAATTACAAAGAGATAGAGAAGATGAAGGTGAAATGAAGATTAATCAGTGGAGGTTGATGGTGACTAAATTTAAAGCTAAGTTCATACTTTTTGACTATGAGCTTGACTTGTTTAAGAAGTTGCAGAATCTATAGAAAAAAGATTTGACTATGGAGGACTATACCGAGGAGTTCTATAAATTGACTATTCGGTTTGGACACAGAGAACTTGGTAAAGAAAAAGTAGCTCAGTATGTAAATGGTTTGAGATTCAATATTCAGGATGAGCTTGGTATGCTAAAGATTGATTCAGTTGAGGATGCTTATTAGTATGCTCTGAAGGCAGAAGATAAGTTGAAAAGGAGACAACATAGTAATCCCTAAGGGAAGGAAAAGATTGATCACTCGATGAAGGATAAACTAACTATTGAAGATGAACCGAAACTCATGGAATTGAAAAAGAAGACAGGTAGGGTTATATTTAAGGGTACTTGTTATAATTGTGGTGAAGAAGGACACCGATATTTTGAGTGTACACAGAAGAAGTTTGGTGACTGAATGACTGTTGTAGAAAATGAGAACATTCAGAATGAACCTGAATCTGAGAACTTGTTGGTTTGGAGAACATTGTTCGGTGTAAAAGAGGAACCTTGTCAGAGGAGTAACTTGTTCAGAACTCGGTGCAAGTCTAGAGGTAAACTTTGTGATGTAATTTTTGATAGTGGTAGTACTGATAACCTTTTCACTGAGGACATGGTTTAGAAACTTGGTTTGAAGAGAATGAGACATCCTCATCCTTATAGGATTGGCTGGTTGCAAGATGTTCATGCTATAGAAGTGAGGGAGTAGTGCTTTGTTGATTTTCAGATTGGCTAGTATAAGGATCTAGTGTTGTGTGATATTGTGGAGATGAATAGTTGTCATATATTACTCAGTAGACCTTAGAAATATGATTGTAGAGCTATGTATGATTGTGTCAAGAATGTGTTTACTATTGAGAAAAATAACAAGAAGCTTTCCCTGATGCCTTTGCTAGATACAACACTTGGTAGGAGAAACCTGAGCTTTGGTAGCTGAGATGAGTTGAGAAATTATGAAAGGATGGATCAGTATGGAGAACAAGCATTTGTGTTATCAAGAAAATATTTGAAGAGACAGAGGAAACAAAAGTGGAAGAATATGCAAGGTGAAAAGTTGAAGGGCTTGTATGTGAAGAACCAGTTCGAGGTTTATGTGCTGAATCCTAGAAGATGTTCTTCCAGCCTTTGAGAACATCTTTTCAAACTTGGAGTGTTTGATGCAGGGGAATTATAGGGTACTCTGTGAATATGCATGGTGGTGTGTTGATTTGGTTCTGTGTTACTCAGTTGCAGCTTTAACCGATGGTCTCGATTATTGAAGGAAGATCGGTCACTGAAGGAACTTGGTGAAACCTCTTGCGCTTGGTGGAACTTGTACTCGGCGATGCCTATGGTGCTCAGTTGATGTGCTTTCTTGGCATGGTCAGTTGTTTCACTGGTGCTCGGTTGTTTCTCTTGTGCTCTGTAGTTTTGGTTTACCGATTGGAGTTCTTGGAGATTTGGTTGGCCAACTTGGTGCATTTATTATTGGTAGCTTTTGTTGTATTCTCCTATGTAGATCTAGAGGCCGACATGGAGAATTAAATGTTTGTAAGGCTATTTGAGAGCTGACTGTTGTTTCATTTAATATTTGTTTGTAATAGAAGCCGACTTGGCTTAGGAGTTAACTATTTCTTCTAGCCGACTTGTGGTTCAGGAAATGTATTTAAGAAGTGTTTGGGTAGTTGTTTATGAGTGAAGTCAATGGGAGATAGAAGATTAGATCTGGATCATGCAAGATCTTGAAGATTAGATTGTTTATCTAATAATTTGTAATAGTAGAGTTAGTGGTTTGCATGCTTGGAGGCTTGCGAGCTCAAGTTTAGATCTGCCTTAGTGTTTTCCATTTGTTGCTGATTGTTTTAGAGCTGGACTAGCTGGAAGATTGCATAAATACTTTGATTGTATTTGGCCCTAACCCGAAAGGCCTTACATCCAGGCATGTTAATGAAAAATTAGTTGAAAACATTGTCTTGTTGTGTTATTCCACATTGTTGGTGTTTGGTTACATGTTTGGACTGTCCTTAATTGGATCCTCCTTACCTGTCCTATGATAGTATTGGAGTCTTAGTCTTATTAAGTTTTATTTGAATAAGAAAATATAATGTATGAAGACAATGATTCTGAGGTTAATGAAATATAATCTATATTTGGTGCTCTCCTCTATGTTGGTTTTATGAGTTGTGAATTTAATAATTCAAAGTTTTTATTCAATTCACTGCATATCTTTCATATGTATATGTCTTAATTCTAAGCTTTGATCAAAGATCAATTAAAATACTAAAAATTAATTCATAAGTTCATAAGGTTGGAATAAGGATCATTATAAGAATTCTAATTCTAGATTACATGAATAGGTATTATCGTAACATAATAATAATAATCTAAGTCTTGGATCATTAACATTTTTATGTCATTCATCTAATGAGTTGTAAATTGAGAGTATTGTCCAATGATAAGGCACTGATCCAAATATGCTATAAATGTTAATCTGTTGGTTCATGTTGTCTGGTTATACTAGCTTTTGATTAAATTCATTTCATTTTCCAATTTTATTTGTGGTGTTGATCTCATGCTCTATAAAAATTGAGAATCAATGAGTAGTTAGTCATTACTTAGTATCTTCTTGTTATGGTTGAACCTCTTATGAGATAATCTATTTATGAAATTTAGGTATGTGTTTAATGAGGGTAGTATTTCACTGAATTTAGGTTTAATCACCTTGGTCTTGCAGAGGCAAAAGTGTAGGGGGTTCTTTATACCTTGTATCATCTTAAAATGGAGGCACTTCCATCGTAAGAGCATTTAGCCCTCCGAGCAAGTGGTTTGGGGTCATGTCAAATGCCTTGAATGGATATTCAGCTTGGATCTAGCTTTTCCCCTGTTCTACCCCATTTTCCACTTCTTCCTAGCATTTTCCTAGCATTCTGGGCTATGAACCTGAGGTTTTTGACCATAAGGTCAAAGTGGGGTCAAAGTTGACCTCAATCCTAACTAGGTCAGGATCAACCTCGACCCTGACCTAGTCAAGTTCGAGCTCGACCTTGACCCTAGGGTCTGGGATCTTCAGGGTTTGCTTCCAGTTTCAGGATTCCATCAAAATCTTATCTTTTCCCTCTTTGGGGCCACTATTTCTTGAATTAAGTGTCAAATTCTCAAATTAATATTTGAGGTGGACCTTTCTTGATATTTGTATAGGATTCCTAATTTATTATTGGAGATTAGCCTTTCTTGAGTTTTGTGCCTAATGCTCAAATTAACTTTGGGGTTGGCCTTACCTCGAATTTTGTAACAAGGCTCTTAAATAATTATTTATTTCTATATTAAGGGTGGTCCCCTCCTAGAGTTTTGTGTCAAGACTTTAATTTAATTTCCTCTCCATCTACACCTCTCTAGAGTTTTGTGCCATGGGCCCTTAATTATTGTTTTCTACGAGGCCCCTCTTGTGCCCTAGATCACTATAAAAGGGAGCCTTCCTCTCTCATTTTCTCCATCAAGTTTTGAAATCCATCTCTCAAGCTCTCAAGCAAGAAGATCAAGCATTCAAGCATCCAATTCATCAAGGAGATCCATTAGAAGCCATTGAAGGATTCAAGCTCTATGGAGCCCTCTTGTTGAAGATCCATCCATTCAAGCCTCTTTGAAATTCAAGATCCATTCAAGATTGGTGTTGAAGATCTAAAAAAAATTGATTGGAGACATCCTACATTTGATTCTACATTCATCCATTCTTGTGGATTCAAGGATTCAAATCCTCCATAAGGGTTTTCAACTCAAGCAAGGTGAATTGTTCCATTTACTTTGTTTATTCTAGCAATTTGAATTCAATTTCAAGGTTAATTCCTAAATTGGGGTTTGACTGAGGCAAACCCCTTCCCCCCAACAAACAAAACTATTTTTATTGTAGGTACAGGTGTGGAACTTCGGATCTGAGAGTAGATTTGGATACTCTTTTCACCGAACTTTCAAGATCCGCGAACAAAGTCAAAATCGATCTTCAGAATAAAAATGTAGATCTTGACCTAGTCAGGTACAACCTTGATCCTGACCTGGTCAGGTACAACCTCAAACCTGACCTAGTCAGGTACAACCTCAATTTTGACCCCACATTGACCTGATTCAATCTCGAAAAAAGATTTTTGGGTTTTGTAGATCTCGCAGTTTCGATTTAGAATTGCAAAAATCAACAATTTTTTAGATCATTTGACAAGGTTTTCAGCCGATTCTTTTTCGGAGGTAAGTACCTTTATTTCTTAATTTCAATATTAATCATCTACATTTACTTTCTATATCAATACAATTCAAATGTATGTTTAAAATATTGGTTTTGGGTTCTCTTTTATGTGCAAGCCATTGCCCTAGGACCTCATCCATATTTTATCCATTACATCCCTATTAGTTGGTCTAGTCACTCTTGGGGGTTTGATAATTGGAGAACTCTTTAGAATTTGTAGTGACTATAATAGTAGCTATTGAAGCATAAAACTATTTTGGGAACCAACATAATGGTGACTCTACTAGGGAGTTGTGTAGTAATTGCATAATTTATAAGCTTGATAGTTGAAATTTCTCCTCACCTTGTTGATTTTAGTCTAGTTAGTTTGTCCATTGGATTGCATAGAGTTGATACTATATTTTCATGATTTGGGGTAGAAGGATATTGTTTTGTATCTAAGATATAAATATTTATCATCCAAGGTTGATATCTTGTGAGGACTTAGGTTTTTCTTGTAGGTTGTGATATTGTAAGATTTTCTCTTGCAATTTTTTCATAAAATCTTTCTCAATTTATATTGGGTGGCGACTCGAATCTATGCATATGTGCTGAGTAAAATTTTATGTATTTTCAAAGTATACAAGATGAGAAAGAAATTCACAAGATCCTAGATGAAGAAGCATCCCAAGGAAGAACTAGAGGGTGAGCTTTGTGAGACCTACCTGACAATCATTGTTTTACTGCTTTTCTTTCCATGTTTTCCATGCTTATTTTGTGGACATACTTAGACTATTGAGACACTTATGTATTTGAGGATCTATTTAATCCTATGTTATATGTTCGGTACTTGATTATGTAATCAGGGTACACACAAGATACTATATGTTTTGACTCAGTTTCAATTTATAATGATGTCATATGTGACATATTATGGTGTTAAATGCTATTGTGATGGAAAATTACTTTAGGAAACCATTGATATGTTAGTTAATTCAATCACAGACATAGTTTTATACCATGCAATATTGATGACGTATTATGTTTTATATCATGTTGTTTTAGACCTACTAATGTGTGCAATGAGTGTGTAGGCATGGCTAACCATGGATTAAAAATGGGGGACCTGTTATTGACACCTATGTTATATGTCATGCATTCCAAGGTCCTCTTTGTATAAAGAAATGTGGACCTCATTGTATAGTTGTTTATTTGTGAATGTGGTTTGCATGTATGTATTTAATTTAGTTAATGTGAATGTGATTCAAGCCATGTCATTTGTTTTTTTAATTGTGCCAATTTTAGCAATTGTTGCATAAATGTTGGCATGGATAGTTAATTATATTTTGGTTAATTCAAGGGTTAACTAGGGGTTAACCATAGTGCAGTACCAAGTTACCATGGGTTGGAAAGTTTCTAGATAGTCAACCTTGACTTGAAATCCGTGGGTAAACTTTAGGTGGGGTTTAGGAGGGTCTTTTGGGCTCCCATAATGTAACTAGGGTCAATTTTAGCTACCCAGGTTGGTACCCTAGGGGTTAGGGGTCTTTTTCAGCCCATTAAGAGCCTTTAATCTCATTTATGACACCCCAAAAGTCTTCATTTCTAAGTTGTGCGAATTTGAGAGTTGTGAGGATTTGGTTAACCTCTCTCTTCTTCCCAAGTTTGCATTCAACTCCATTTATGGAGAAGGAAGGCAAGTGGGAAGAAGGGGATGAAATTTTTTTTCCCTCTTGTGATTGGTTCCTAAATTTTAGGATAATTGCCTAATAGGGAAAGTTTTAGGAAAGGCTTGAGTGTTCACCCACTCTCTAGTTTTAGAGACCATTTCAAATTTGGAAGGAGCTTAGGGAAGACTTTCTTGGAAGGAGAACTCAACTTTAAAAAATTCAACCTTGGCTTGGATTAAGGTTGGCCTCTTGTAGATTAATTGATTTTCTTCCATATATGTGAGCTTGGAGCTCCATTAATGGAGTCCATGGCTTTTTATGATTTTTGCTTAAAAATTTTTGTGATGCAAAATTGTTATTTTCATTTGTAAAATCAAATTTGAATGAGATTCTTCAAGGCACACTCACCCTAGGGAGGGTAGAGTAACCTTGAAGGGGGTAGTCGGAAGAGACCCAAGATTGTACAGAGTCTCCCATGTGTGGAGGGATAAACATGGGGTTTCACGATTACCATGATGCCAAGTATGGCGTATGGGCACCTAGGGGGCATAAGGATTTTTTAGACCGCATCTTTTGAAGATGGTCTTTCCAAGTCTATGTGTGGCTTGTGAAAATTTATACTTAATACTATGGCTTCTCCTCCTGATAGTCCCCCACTACCCTTGTTTCAGGAAGGTTTCTTGGAGACCTTCCCCTTGTTAAATCATGTTGAGAATTATTTTAAGTGTCTTTGTAATTGAATGCGTTCTTGTATACTTCTGTGATTCATGTGTGTGTCTCGTTCTAATCTGGATCCCCTAGCTCAGGGGTGGCTTTGAAAAGGCCTCAGTTGGGAGGTGAGCCTCCATGGTCAACCTTGTTCTATCAAGTACCCGTTGGACTCAGGACCTGGCAGACTGGTTGAGCTAGAAATTCAATTTGTAAAAAAAACCTTTTTGTAAACTTTACATTTCTAAGTTATGTATGAAATTCAGAAATCAAGGATTTCTTTGTAATCTCTTTCAAAGTTGTAAATCTTTTCTTTTTGTTAATGTAATTATGGAATTACAAAATTATTGATTGTGTTATGATTACGTTATGGAAATGGATTAATAGCAATTTAAAATCCTTAGTTTCCTTCAAGTTGATTGTTTGAACTATTTGGGAAATTAAAAATTTGAAGCAATTTTTATGTCACATTGTCAATTTCAATTGGGTAGATACATTAGATGTTATGGCATTTTGGAAATTTCAATGTATAACTTAAAACGATTTCAAGTTTATTAAGGTTCCAACTTGTATAGGAAGAACGGGGAATTACTAAATTAAACTTAACATTTACTTGTTATGTATTTTGAAAATTAAATTTAAAGTGCATTATGCGAAAATAATTATTTAGAAATGTAATTATTTTACACTTAGCATTTTTAAAAAAAATTACGTCAAAATTAAAAATGCCTAAATTAAAATTTTGTTTCCTACATATTGTTAGGCCATCAAATTGGAATGCCTATATGTGATTTTATTTCAAAAAAATTCCCTCTATATGCCTGTTGTTTTGATTTTCAGTTGTTTCCTACATATCATTAGGCCATCAAATTAGAATGCCTATATGTGATTTTATTTCAAAAAATTCCCTCTATATGCCCATTGTTTTGATTTCAGTATTTTAAATCTTCACGAGCAATTATTATTTTTATTTATGCTTTTTATTGTGTGTGTGTGTGTGTGTCTATATATATATATATATATATATAATATAATTTACTAAATTTATTATACTTAAAAAAAATGATGACTTTTTATAGCGCAGAGCACATGTAAAAAAGTATGTAAATGTTGTTTTGGGGTTTGGGAATAACATCCCCACACCCCCCTGTGTTTGCAGCAAGGCAGTTGGGGTAGCGGAGGCCGAGCGGCACCACCTGGGTGCTCGCTCGCCTTCCCAAATGTCGTCCACCTCTTCTGATTTAACCCTAGTTTGGGGATAAATAAAAAAACCAGGGTAATTTTATTTTAAAAAATAAATTAATTAACCTAATTTTGTTGGGATGAACTTAGGGATATTAAGTTTGTTTTTAGGTTAGACATGATTTCTTTCTGTAATAATAAAAGGTTTTTAAAAATAATAATAATTTAAGTTTGACTTATCATTAAGTGGGTAAGTTTAAATTTAATCTAGTTTTAGAGGGTTTATTTCATGAAATGTTATTCAATAGATTTGTTTTAATAAATTTAGGATTATATATTAAAATAGTTTTGTTATTTTAAAGGCAAAATTGTTTATTTAAGTTTCTATATTAATAATTATAGTTGTTTAATTCATAATATTAGACATGAATTAATGTTATTAATTTAATTGATTTAAATGGGTTATATATTTAGATCTAGATTTATATGTTTAATCAATTTATTTTATAAGTTGTAAATAGACTTATTTTAATAAGGTTTAGATTATTTGAAACAAGAATTATAATGTAACTTGATTTTATAATTATTTAAATCAGATTTATAATTTAATTTGGATTAAGTTTCTAAATTGAATTTTAATGCTCTAGTTATTTTTAAACGTATCATTTATAACTTAGTAGACGAATTGGGTAGATTATTATTTAGGTTATTAAATTTTATCAAGCGTTCGAATTTACTTAACTGAATATAAGATGAACGTTATTGGTTGTAGGATGTCATTATCATCTCCTTGTCTTCTAGACTCAGTCAATTGACCTTAATGGTCATGTTGACCATTTTTGTGCATAGTTGACTTTTAGTCAACCCTTAGGCAAACTAGGGTCTAACACCTCAGTTTGCATGCATGAACTTACCCTGTCATGTTTTAACCTTAGTAGATTATCATTGGTCATATTTGGGCACAATTGACTTTTGGTCAACCCTCGGTCAAACTTAGGTCAAACACCTCAGTTTGCATACCCAAGTATTTCTTGATATGTTTTGTTTCCTTTTATCTCAGTTGCATGTATTTTGGTGCATAGTTGACTTTAGTCAACTACCTTGATTTGCATGCTGATTGAGACTTGTTGTCTAGGGAACCTTGTAGGATAGTTTGGAAGCTATTATGTGAAGTTTGACTTTTGGTCAAACTTAGTCAACTTCCTCTGGTTGACCCTTGTTTAGTTTTTTGACCTCTTAGACTTTTTTCAGTCATCTGATTCCCTCTGCACTGATTTGCATGCACATGGAATCTTGTGCCAGTTAGTATTTACTTCTTAGTTGCATATGTATGTATGTTTGTTGTAGGATAGTAGGTTTTAGAAAAAAATCATTGTAGTTGTGTTTTTCTCACTTTTTGGGTATGACATTTTGGTATCAAAGCATAGTTTAGTAAACTTTGGGAACCTAACCCACTTCGTAGATGCTAAACTTTTGTGTTTATGTGTGAAGGATACCTCCACTCACGCGATTGGCTCGTGGACATGGACGTGGATGTAGGCATATCTCATTATCTCAAGAGGTACAACTAGAGGTAGAGGGTCGAGAAGAGGACCAGGGTCACCTCCTGAACCACCTCTTAATGCGAATGCAGAACTGTTGCAGGCCTTTAAGAACCTAGGAGGACTTATCCTTGGCCGTATGCCTCCAATCATACCATAGAGTGTACATCAGGGTATGGAAGGATGTGGGTCATCAGCTAGGGAGTGAAGTAGGAGTCCCCCTCCTAGATTCATAGAGGTTTAGGTCAAGCAAGAATTTGGGTCCATCAGGGGACCAAAACCTCCACCCAGAGATGAGGTTCGCAGATATGAGAGACCACCTCTTGATACAGGTGATTAGAATAGAGAGTTTATGTAGCTTTAGCCGCCACTATTTTTGGGTTCTACTAATGAGACAGAGGTCGAGTCTTGGCTTCTAAGCCTTGAGTGTTGTTTTGGGTTGCGCCTTTATGAGAGCAACCTTAAAGCACACTTTTCCATACATCTTAGAGGCAAGGCCTCCACATGGTGGAAATACAAGGAGTTCAAGGGTCACCTGGCTATAGACACCTTGACATGGGAGAATTTTCTCTAGATCTTTAGGGCCAAGTATCTCTCTGAGCGATTTAGACAGCATTGCATCGACGAATTCCATGATCTATAGTAGAGGGGACTTTCAGTGGCCTAGTATGAGGTCAATTTCATATATCTCCTTCCTTATGTCGAGTACACGAGGGATGAGAAGTTACAAGTGAATTGGTTCATCAAGGGATTGAACCCCTCTATTTCTGATATGGCACGTATGGTACCACCAGGTGACTTGTGATTCACCTATGATAGGACCTTAGTTGTAGAGGAGATGGTTAAGGGATCTCAGTACCATGATTTCACACCTCATAATTCTAGCTAGTAGAAGCCCCATGGAAAGGGAATCAAAGGAACAATTTGAGGAATTTCAAAGTCCCACAACCTCAGCAACAACAATAGCCTCATCAGTCTAAGCAGAGCCAGGGATTGAAACCACCTTAGGGGCAATAGGGCTCAAAGCCCAAGCAGTGAAATTCTCAGGGTCTTAATAAGGGACATAAATCTTAGGCCCCTTATACACCCCTAGCACAGACACAACAACCCTCTAAGGGGGGATATAGTGGGTCTACACAGATAAGAGGATCTCATCAATCCAGACCTCAGGGCTTACAAGTTCATGTACAAGGACCATGCTATACTTGTGGTGCCATGGGTCACATAGCTAGGGAATGTCCTCACGGAGGCGGTTAGCAGGCAACGATGTTTGAACCTACAGTCATTGAGGCTTTAGGTATGATCAAAGGTAGTGTAGTTTCTATCATATTTAATACTGGAGCTATTGACTCCATGGTTTCTCTTTTGGTTGTGGAGTGTTGTGAGCTAGTGGTAGCTAGGCAGGATATTAGGTGGGAAGTTAAGTTAACTTCAGGAGCTAGAGTATCGGTTACCTCAATGGTTAGGGAGTGCCCAATTTAGATAGGTGACTTAACCACCTTAGCAGACCTTAGAGTAACACCTCTCAGATCTTACGAACTATTTCTTTTCATGGATTGGCTTTATGCTCACAAGGCCAAGCTAGATTATCCTAAGAAGTTGATCAAATGTTTGGATGATGATGGAAATGTTCCTGTGATTTTTGGAATCCAGAGGATTGTATCCCTCCACGTGATTACCGCTATGCAGCTTACGCAAAGCATGCAGAAGGGATGTTAGATGTTTTCTATAACCATTAGTGATAGGGAAGATTAGGCGGAACATGAAGCCTCACTGGATGACCATCCCATTCTGTAGGAATATGTAGATGTGTTTCCTTTAGAGCTACCTGGTATACCTCCTCAAAGGTCAGTGGACTTCCACATAGATCTAGTAGTAGGAGAAGAAATGGTTTCCAGAGAACCTTATAGGATGACCACTAATGAGCTTAATGAGATCAAGTTGTAGCTTAAGGAAGTGTTAGAGAAAGGACATATTCATCCTAGTTTTTCTCCTTGGGGTGCACCTATAATCTTCATGAAGAAGAAGGATGAATCTCTTAGGTTGTGTATGGATTATCGATAGTTGAACAAAGTAACCATCAAGAATTGGTATCCACTTCTTAGGATTGATGATCTATTTGATCAGCTTCAGGATTCTAGAGTGTTCTCCAAGATTGACCTTAAGTTAGGATATCACCAGTTGAGGATAGTGGATAGTGATATCCACAAGACTGCTTTCCACACTAGATATAGCCACTATGAGTTTACTGTGGTTCCATTTGATCTTACAAATGCTCCAACTATATTCATGAGTCTTATGAATGGAGTATTTTGTATATTCCTTGACAAGTTTTTGGTGGTATTCCTTGATGATATCTTAATCTATTTGAAGGATGAGAGAGAGCACGAAGAACACCCGAGACAAGTTTTGCATTTCCTTAGAGATAATCAACTTTATGGTAGCTTGTCGAAATGTGCATTCTTCAAATCAGAGGTCAATTATTTGGGTCATGTGATATCTGGTGATGGGATCTCAATAGATCCATCAAAGATTGATGCCATTATGAATTGGCTAGCACCTACCTTAGTGACTGAAGTGAGGAGTTTCATGGGTCTAGTCAGTTATTATAGATGGTTTGTTGAAGGGTTTTCTCAAGTGGAACACCCTATTACTTCTCTTCAATGAAAGGGAAAGAAGTTTGAGTGGATTGAGAAGTGTGATAGATCTTTTTAGGAGCTCAAGAGAGAATTGACCAGTGCACCCATTCTTGTTGTGCCAGAGCCTTCAGTAGAGTTTGTAGTTTACATAGATGCTTCCTTAGATGATTTAGGGGAAGTTCTTATGAAGGATGGATGAGCTATAGCCTACGAGTCCAGGAAACTAAAGACTCACAAGCTCAACTACCCTACCCATGATCTCAAACTTGCAGCAGTAGTGCAAGATTTAGTGAGATGGAGACACTTCCTTTTAGGACATCATTTTGAACTTCATTCGGATCACCAGAGTCTACAATACATCTTCACCTAGTTGAACCTTAATGCCAGTCAATGGAGATGGATGGAGTTCTTGTGTGAATATGATTTTGATGTTGACTACTTCAAGGGGAAAGAAAATGTTGTCGCGGATGCTTTGAGCAGGAGACGGCATGAGCTTTCTTCTATGTCTACAAGCACTGATTTGAGAGATCATATTCTTCTTCACTTGCATGATGATGAGTTATATGCAGAAGTGAGTCAATTGATTCAATCTCAGAGACTCGCTGAGGGGAAGTATGTAGATTTTACCATGGATTCTGATGGACACTTACATCATAGAGGACACATCTACATACCTTCTTCTAGAGGATTACGAGAGTTTGTCATGATAGAGGCCCATAGAGACCCTTATGCAGTGCATCCCAGAGTGAAGAAGATGCATGCCGATTTGAGATAGCTTTATCATTGGCCTAGCATGAGAACGCATATTTTTGAGTTGGTAGCTAGGTGCCTAGAATGCGAGAGGGTGAAGGTAGAACATCAACATCCAGGTGGTCTACTTCAACCCCATGAGATACCAGTTTGGGAGTGGGACACCATATCTATAGACTTCATTGTTGGTCTTCCTATGTCATCTCACCATCATGATGCCATCATGGTGATAGTTGACAAGTTGACCAAGGTGGCTCACTTTTCACCAGTGCATACTACCTTTACTGCACCATTAGTGGCATAAGTGTTCTTATGAGATATTGTCAAACTACATGGCGTACCTCATAAGATCATCTCAGATAGAGATTCTCTCTTCACTTCATCCTTTTGGAGATAACTACAGGCAACGATGGGTACTAGGATCAACTTCAGTATGACCTATCATCCTGAGATAGATGGACAAACTGAAAGGGTCAATCAGGTGTAGAAGACATTCTACGCATGTATGTTATGGACCATCATACCCACCTGAATACTTACACTTAGTGGAGTTTGCCTATAATAATGGGCATCATACATCCTTGGGTATGCCTCTATACCAAGCTCTCTATGGTAGACCTTACAGGACACCACTTAGTTGGGATAGGATTGAAAATAGAGTTTCTATTGGTCCTGAGCTAGTTGGAGATATGGAGCAGAATGTGACCTTGATTAGGTAGCATCTTGGAGAGGCTAAGGCTAGGCATAAGAAGTATGCTAATGTGAAGAGGATAGATTGAGCCTACTTAGTGGGAGACAAGGTTTTTTTGAGAGTGCGACCACATAAGAGTCCAATCTATTTTGGAAAGGGCTCTAAGCTAGCACTTAGTTTTGTTGGACCTTTTGAGATCCTTGAGAGGATATGACTAGTTGCTTACCATTTAGCTTTTCCACCTAGCCTATCACCCATCCATGATGTGTTTCATGTTTCAATTTTGAGGAAGTATGTTTATGATGAGACTCATGTGATAGATTGGGATGCCTTGCAAGTAGATTCAAACAGACAACTGGCTTTGGACCCCATTCGTATCTTGGCCTGACAGACCCTGGCACTTCAAGACAGGGTGATGGACCGGGTTAGGGTCCAGTTGGATTGTTATGACAAGGTCACAACTTCATGGGAGGATGCAACAAAAATGAGATCATACTACCCTCACCTCTTTGATGAACTCTAGGAGGAGGTTCATGCCTAGAGGGGTGGATGTGAGACCTACCTGACAAACATAGTTTTCTTGCTTTTCTTTCCATGCTTTCAGTGCTTATTTCATGGACATACTTAGACTATTGAGACACTTATGTATTTGAGGATATGTTGAATCCTATGTTATATGTTCGGTACCTAATTATGTAATCAGGGTACACTCGAGATTCTATATATTTTGACTCAGTTTCAGTTTATGATGATGTCATATATGATGTATTGTGGTGTTATATGCTATTGTGATGGAAAATTGGTTTAGGAAACTGATGATATGTTAGTTAATTCAATCACAGACATAGTTTTATACCATGTAGTATTGATCATGACGTATTATGTTTTATATCATGTTTTTTTTGGACCTACTGATGTGTGCAATGAGTGTGTAGGAATTGTTGACCATGGATCCAAAATCAAGGACCCAGTATTAGAACCTATGTTATATGTCATGCATTCCAAGGTCCTCTTTGTATAAAGAAATGTGGACCTCATTGTATAGTTGTTTATTCATGAATGTGGTTTGCATTTATGTATTTAATTTAGTTAATGTGAATGTGATTTAAGCCATGTCATTTGTTTAAATTAATTCTGCCAATTTTGGCAATTGTTGCATAAATGTTAGCATGGTTAGTTAATAGTATTTTGGTTAAGTCAAGGGTTAACTAGGGGTTAACCATAGTGTAGTACCAAGTTATCATGGGTTGGGAAGTTTCTAGATAGTCAATCTTGACTTGAAATCCGTGGGTAAACTTTAGGTGGGGTTTAGGAGGGTCTTTTGGGCTCCCATGGGATAACTAGAGTCAATTTTAGCTACCCAGGTTGGTACCCTAGGGGTTAGGGGTCATTTTTAGCACATTAAGAGCCTTTAATCTCATTTATAACACCCAAAAAGTCTTCATTTCTAAGTTGTGCGAATTTGAGAGTTGTGAGGATTTGGTTAACTTCTCTCTTCTTCCCAAGTTTGCATTCAACTCCATTTATGGAGAAGGAAAACAAGTGGGAAGAAGGGGATGAAAGTTTCATCCCCTCTTGTGATTGGTTCCTAGATTTTAGGAGAATTGCCTATATAAGGAAAGTTTTAGGAAAGACTTGAGTGTTCACCCACTCTCTAGTTTTAGAGACCATTTCAGATTTGGAAGGAGCTTAGGGAAACTTGCTTGGAAGGAGAACTCAACTTTAAAAATTGAACCTTGGTTTGGATTAAGGTTGGTCTCTTGTAGATTAATTGATTTTCTTGCATGTATGTGAGCTTGGAGCTCCATTAATGGAGTCCATGACTTTTTGTGGTTTTTTCTTGAAAATTCTTGTTATGAAAAATTGTTATTTTTCATTTGTATAATCAATTTTGAATGGGATTCTTCAAGGCACACTCATCCTAGGGAGGGTAGAGTAACCTTGAAGGGGTAGTCAGCAGAGAGCCAGGATTGTGCAGAGTCTCCCATGTGTGGAGGGATAAACATGGGGTTTCATGATACTCATGATGCCAAGTATGGCCTATGGGCACCTAGGGGGGCATAAGGAGTTTTTAGACCACATCTTTTGAAGACGGTCTTTCCAAGTCCATGTGTGGCTTGTGAAAATTTGTACTTAATATTTTGGCATCTCCTCCTGATAGTCCACCACTACCCCTGTTTCAGGAAGGTCTCTTGGAGACCTTCCCCTTGTTAAACCATGTTGGGAATTCTTTTAAGTGTCTTTGTAACTAAATGCATTCCTGCATACTTCTGTGATTCATGTTTGTATCCCATTCTAATCTAGATCCCCTAGCTCGAGGGTGCCCTTGAAAAGGCCTCGGTTGGGAAGTGAGCCTCCATGGTCAACCTTGTTCTATTAGGTACCCACTGGACTCAGGACCTGGCAGACTGGTTGAGCTAGAAATTCAATTTGTAAAAAAAAAACTTGTTGTAAACTTTACATTTCTAAGTTATGTATGAAATTTGGAAATCGGGGATTTCTTTGTAATCTCTTTCAAAGTTGTAACTCTTTTCTTTTGTTAATGTAATTATGGAATTACAAAATTATTGATTAAATGTTATGATTACGTTATGGAAATGGATTAATAGCAATTTAAAATCCTTAATTTCCTTCAAGTTGATTGTTTGAACTATTTGGGAAATTAAAAATTTGAAGCAATTTTATGTCATATTGTCAATTTTCAATTGGGTGGATACATTAGACATCATGGCATTTTGGAAATTTCAATGTATAACTTAAAACAATTTCAAGTTTATTAAGGTTCCAAGTTGCATAAGAAGAATAGGGAATTACTAAATTAAATTGAACATTAACTTGTTATGTATTTTGAAAATTAAATTTAAAGTGCATTATGCGAAAATAATTATTTAGAAATTTAATTATTTTACACAGCATTTTTTTTGAAAATAATGTCAAAATTAAAAATGCTTATATTAAAATTGTGTTTCCTACATATTGTTAGGCCATCAAATTGGAATGCCTATATGTGATTTTATTTCAAAAAAATTCCCTTTATACACCCACTGTTTTGATTTTTTAGTATTTTAAATCTTCACCAGCAATCATTATTTTTATTTATGCCTTTTATTATATATATATATATATATATATATATATATATATATATGTATGTATGTATGTATGTATGTATGTATGTATGTATGTATGTATATGTATGTATATATATATATATCTATGTATATATATGTATATGTATGTACATATATATATATACATTCATATATACATACATACATATATATATCTATATGTATATATATATGTATGTATACACACACACACACACACACATATATATATGTATACATATATATACATATATATATATATATATATATATATATATATATATATATATATATATGTATACATATATATATATATATATATATATATATATATATATATATGTATACATATATATATATATATATGTATACATATATATATATATATATGTATACATATATATATATATATGTATACATAGATATATATATATGTATACATATATATATATATATGTATACATATATATATATATATGTATACATATATATATATATATATGTATACATATACATATATGTATACATATACATATATGTATACATATACATATATGTATACATATATATATATATACATGTATACATATATATGTATATACATGTATACATATATATGTATATACATGTATACATATATATGTATATGCATATATATGTATATACATGTATACATATATATATGTATACACACACACACACACACACACACACACACATATATATATATATATGTATATACATATATATGTATACATGTATACATATATATATGTATACATGTATATATATATATGTATACATGTATATATATATATAATCTATATATATTTATATATATATATATACACATATATGTATA